>CAAKHC010004292.1:0-23946 GCA_901007825.1 Macroramphosus scolopax | reverse complement strand
AGGCCAGCTCTGTCCTGGGCTGCCCTCTTGACCCTGTGGAGGTGGTGGGAGACAGGAGGATGATGTCCAAGCTGTCCTCTCTGTTGGACAACACGTCCCCCCCCCTCCTACAGGACACTCTAACATCTCTGGGCAGCTGGTTCAGTGACAGGCTGATTCCCCCTCGGTGTCTCACGGAGAGATACCGCAGGTCTTTCCTCCCTGCAGCAGTCAGACTCTGTAACCAGAACTGTTCCCAGTGAACAACAAGGACTCACTGTCTTTACTGCAATACTGTGTGTGCTGTAAAATGTGCAATAACTTTATGTGCAATACTTAACTTATTTACTTATTCATTTGTTGATATATTTTCTTGTAAATGCTCTTTACTGTGTGCACTATCTCCTCCACGAATAAAGGTACAGTGATCCCTCGCCACTTCGCGGTTCACTTATCGCGGATTCGCTATTTCGCGGATTTTCATAATGCATTTTTTTTTTTTTTTTGGTGCATTGTGCTCTGCATTCTGATTCGCTAAAAACTCACTCCTGCTTCGTAATCGATGGTGGCATGTCGGTGTACAAGGATCTTTTTGCAAAGAAGAAAAAAGAGCGACAACAGCTGCCTATCACGATGTTCTTCTCCCGAACAAACACACCTGCACCGCGGGTTTCAGAAGAAGAGAACACTGCAGAGCGCAGTCAGGATGCAGCGGCCCAGTCTGAAGAGCAGTGAAACGGCCTACACGTGAGTCACTGTATTTGTATACATGTAATAGTTGCTAATTGTAAAAAAAAAAAAAGTTTTCTATTTCGCGGATTTCACTTATCGCGGGTCATTTTCGGAACGTAACCCCCGCGATAAACGAGGGATTACTGTAATCTAATCTAATTCTAATAAATAAGACCAAAGAGGTTACCGAGGTCAGGATGGACGGATGGTCCGACCGGATCTCCACCAGGTCACTCTCAGACACCTTGAGAGGAGGAAAGACCTGAGAGAAGGAAGGAAAAGAAGAAGGAAAGAAATGTAGACATGCTGCGCTTTCATGCGGGACAAGGGGAGTTTGTGGATCCCTCAGAGCAACATTGATGTGGATCCTACGTCGTATCACTGGAATCAACTAACCTCCATTTCTATCACTATTCCATCCGTGAATCCCGTGGCAGGGGCGCAGGGCTCCATCCTTTCCTTGGCAGGGGGCGCTGTGTTGGGCCTGGCTTCATGCCGGGGGAGCACCTGGACCTGCGGCGCTGGTACCTCCTCTGGGACGGGGACCAGAGGATGCTCCAGCCCCAAGTGTCTCTAGGTTCAGGAAGAAGAAGAGACTTATAAATATATTGACACAGTGCACAACCATGAGGTTCCCATGAAGCATTTCTGTCACCACGCTTCAACAGTTTGAGCTGATATTTTGTGACTAAACATCTGCCGTCCGCCCAAATCTTCGTTGTTGAATGTGATTTCATTTTAAACTTGAACAGTGATGTCTCTTTCCAGAAACAACAATGAAGGTCATGCATCCATTTATAAAACCCAGTGGTGAGGATGGACAGTGATTTTAAATTGATTCATATTAATTCAAGCTCTTTAAGACAAATCCATTTGATCATTTAATCAATTGAAATGGTTACACTTGCTTTTAGCTTGTCCAGCCTCAACTACCTGAATGTTGCAGAATGTTGAAGCTCAGGGGAGGAAGACTCTGGAACAAAGTTTCCTCTGCAGCATGTTCTTTTTATTTCAGTCGGAGCTGCTCTGTCTTCTAAAATCTTTTCTAGTTTTTGATCCCAACGACTGATTGTGGTCAGCTGATTAGATCTGAACATTATCTGATTAACTTGTCACTGAGGGTTGGTTCCTATGAAGTCACATGATGTGGCGGTTAATATTCAAACAGCTTTGAGCACCACATACTCAAAGTTGCAGTCACTTTCATTGTTGCGAGATGAGTGGACCTGATATCTCAGAACAAACGGAAATCAATGTTTTAAATCAGAAAAGGTGGCCTGACGGTACTTTCTGTAGAATTAGTAAAACAATGACACCGTCTTTGAAATAACTTCCATCTTATCAAAAGCTTTCCAACTTCCCTTCTTAATAACAAAACAGTCTTTATCTTAAATAACACAAGTGCACATGTCCAGCAGACTGGAGACGTTGTGTGTACAGTGTAAGAGAGGACACACCTGGTGAAAGCTGTGTTCCCCCACCATGTCCTTTGTCGGTATCACCACGCAGGGTTCCTCTGAGGAGAACATCTCCATCTCAATGTTTTCTGTGATGGCGAGCACAGCCGCTTTTCTTTCATCCAGCTTCATCCTCTCTGCTGTAACTTATATCCCTTGGAGTTCTGTTCCCTCTCCTTGATCCTACTTCGCTGGTATTGTCAGGATAATCTTTTACTTCACTTCCTCCGCTTCCGTGAGCCTCCTTCCAACACTTGTTCACCTTATTTCTTCTTGATCTCGGGCTGCACGTCCCTCTCTACTGTTTCCATCCTCAACACTACTTTCCCTTTTTTTTGCTTTCCAATCATGTGCACTCATTACCTCAAGCTGAGCTCGATCACAGTCGACAGCTCTGATTGGCTCAGATTTGTGCAGGCCGACTGTGATTGGCCGTGCGACCATGTCTGACACTCTCATTGGGTGAGATGTTTAACACAAATCAACTGCTGGTTCAGAGGAGTCTTTAGAGTTCCATAGACATCAGGTGACTGGTGTCAATCAGCAAGACTGAAAGGACAAATACACGACTCATGTGATTAATCAGCTCCTTTTCAAACAATGTGTGTCAAACAATTGATCAGCAATTTAATGATTGAATCACTTGATGTACCCAATATACCGCTCATATGCTACTAAATTCTAAAATGCAGAATAGCCCTTTAAACCAGGTAAAGGAGGAAATTGTTCAAACTTTGCGTTCAAAATCCAAACATGACTGGCGGACTTTATTTTAGATAAACGAGTGCAGACTAATGCAGGAGCTCAGATAGCAGACACACTGATCTATTCATAATAGAGGTTTCTTTGACCTTGTTTAAAGTCACATTTCACTTCATGGTGACTCAATAAACATTCTTGCAAAACATGTCGCCCTTTCCTAAAACCTCTATAGAACATTAAATAAGAATATTATTTAACACATACCAGCATATTCACATGACGCCACTGATCTTTGAATTAAACAAAATTACATTATATTTATACTGAATGTGAGGATGGAGGTGATGGTGGGTGAGCCCAGCTAATCACAGCCTGAGATATTTAATTGATCAGCAACAAAATTAATGCTAATGTATTATTGTTATGTGCAATGTTCCAATTGTCCCTTGGAAGTCATTAAAATGTAAATTTTTTATCCCACTGCCATTACAGTATAAATTCATTCACATATTTTAATTCAGGATTACTGGATTCATAATTATATATTTGTGTATGTTCCACCAGACTGAGATATTTTGTGGTCCAATACGTCTTTCTTACATCATATTTTCTCACTCAACATAGAAAACATACATGAAAAAACAAAGGGATGCTGAGATTATTGAAACTGTTTAATATTAATGAGAAATCCTTCATGATCTACAAATATACTTTATAGATGTAAAATAAAGCAGCCGTGACCGCTTGATGCAGCCGTCTCCGACAAATCGTTATCCTGTTAACAACTGGTGCAGCTTTGTTGTCATTAACCTTTTCTTTTCAATAAGACACGAAAAGGTCCCCCCCCCCCCCTAGACTAGACTGTCTAGAAACAGACTGTGTGCGCGAGGGCCGGGACAGGAGCTGGCTGCTGGGGCGGATCTGGGGGACGCAGGCTGTTCCACCACAGTCCCCAGGAAGCCCCTGGCCTGGGAGCTGGTGTGGGAGGTGGTTTGGTGCAGGCGCTCATGGGGGTGCAGGTGTGTGTGGTTCTTGTGGTGATGCACAGTGTGCCGACCATCTACCTTCTTGTCTGCAGCAGCCGCCTGTAGAGGAAGACAAGAGGGAAACATGTGATGAACCATTCTAGCTTGTGTTCATCTACAGAAGCTTTAATTGGATGAGAATTGAACATACAAATAAACACAACTTGACAATGGCTCATTAAGCACATTAAGCACTGTGCCGTGCTACCACGCGTTCAGTAGCTGAAGCCAGTACCTGAGGTTCGTAGATCTCGCAGTTCACCTCCACGGGATTACGTTTCTGAAATACGCCGTCTCTCTTTCCAGCGGGGAGTCTGATTTCAAACTGGTCGTCATTAGCAACGTGGGAGCCAAAACAGAAGCCCCTATGCTGGGAGACAGGAAATCAAGAATCGGCATTCAACACTTGGTGGTAACTGTTTTTTCCGTAATTGCAACATCTGAGCGAAGATGATTAAAATAAACTTTTGTTGAGGCAGGGGAATCAGTTTAAGTGTTGCATGCATCCCTCTTGCTTAGCTTGCAGGATCCTCTACTTAAATAACTTGTGCTAAGTGAGTATCATCCCAAACATCATGTATTTAAACTCTTGAGTGCATGAACGTGGGTTGTACTTACAGCGAACTCACAGTCCATCGGAGGGCAGTCCCTCAGCTCACCGGCCTCTGTTTTCTTTGAACAAATCGTCTCTACAATGGTGAACTCCACGAAGTAGGAAGGACCCACAACCCACTGGCGAAGAGATATTAACATGCACATACTGAAACACACTCAAGGCCCCACATATATAAGGAATAACATTTTCCTTTACACCAAACACTAGATCCTGGTGAATGTTAAAGTTGTTAACGTGTTACAACTGTTCAGAGCAGGGAGGGAGGACGCTCCGCCATCACTGTTTAATTTATTATCTTTAAGTCATTAGTTTATCTAACTATTGATATATATTCATTAACCTGAGAACTGGCTTTTGTAATGTTCTCCAAAGAAAAGTAGTTGGTCAGGCGGCTTTCTTCATTGAACCTCTCCAGGGAAAGATAAGCCGTCTCCTTGACGACGGGCTCTTCCAGGTTGTCCGCTGTAGGGCAGTCTGGACACACGGCCACTACCGCGGTGGCTGGAACTAAACACAAGAGCTTTGGGCGTCAAAGGCCAGTGGAAGAGCTTAGGCATGAGCTTTGCAATAAATAATATCAATAAATCACTCAGGAATGGCATCAAAGCAGAGAAAGAATGAAATGTCTGTCTGCTTCCTCACAATTATCAACTCTATTATTAACAACTCTTAATTATTATTAACTCTTTGTGTACCATCTGTGTCATATTATTATGGCTTCATTGTCAATACCTGGCTGACGTGACTCAAATACGTTTGTTCTTTTTGCCTTAGTGAGACACATAAATGATGTTTTCAGGCAGAGCGGACACACAAATCAGATCGCTTCATATGTGGTCCTGGATACATATCTGATACGTGGCCATGTGACGTGAATGAGAACGGTCAGATCAGAATCCATGTGGCCTGTAACTCTAAACACACGTTAATACAGGGTCTGAACAGGGGCTAACCCTAACCCATCTCAACAGACTTCGTATTTGTTTCTGTGATTTGGCAAATGAATACAAAATACACAATTGACAAGCCATCGATCTACCTTGACGTACTGCGCAGGAGAAGCTTTGAAGTTTGACCTGTGTGTCAACGTAAACAGATATCTTACACTCTCCATACACCTAAAGGACACAAACACACAACACTCATGATAACAAGGTCAACAGATAAATCTCATTGTTTCTCTTGGCTGTGAACGCAGACACCAACACATGATAACTTTAAACAAAGCACATATATATTTTGCCATTGATTTGAAGCCATATATCATAAAGCAACGTGACCACAAGCAACCAATGCATTGTGATGACTGTGACAAGTGAAGATGCACCACCGTGTGGTTCTTACTGGGACATCACCAATGTATCTGACTTCACATTGTTTCCATGATTTCCTGCTGGTGATGTGACATTTGGTCTCCATGACGTCAATGGTTAGTTGGTAGAGCAGCCCACCTTTCTGCTGGACACACAAAACATACCTTATTCTAATGTATGTTTTGTGTGTGTGTGTGTGTGTGTGTGTGTGTGTGTGTCTGGTGGTGGTGTGGGGGGGTCACCTTTTCCTGCGTGGTTGAGACATCATATAGTCTGTTGAGACACAGGATGTACCCACGTGTCCGGTCCTGGTTGATCTGCTCCAGGACCTCCTCAGCCACCCTCATCGCCTCAGGACTGCTGCAGCCGGAAGGTTCTGGTGCGGCTCTGCCCCCCTGTGGCAGCACAGCCAGACACAGCACCAGCAGGAACGCACTCATCATCAAACACACACAAACACAAATAACACCTACATTACCAAATCTGGCAGATAATTAAACACGCCCTGGTCTGTAAATGTCACTCTGCAGGTCCTGTAATCCAGGTTGTCCAGACAGATATGTTTGAGGCAGATGATGGACTTTCATCTCTTCTCCAAAGGATGAACAAACAACCGCTATCTGCTGCTCTGTAGGCCAATGGCTGGCTCCACCTGCCTGCAGGGTCAGAGTGCACTGGGGAACAGGGGATAGTAACCGATCAGACAGGCTCTACCAGTATAGTATATCTATTTCCTGTGTTGAATCAGAGGATACCATCTGTATGACTGCTGGGACTCTAATATCCCTTGACTCCCTTGTTTAAAGGGTTATTTCATTATTAACCTATATGACGTGTAGCTGTAACAAAACAATCAGCTGCAGCAAAGTCCGCTTTTCTGTTCAGCATCCTCCAAATACATATAATAGCTATAAGAGCTGCACACAAACGTTTATTATGTCAATAAAGGCAGTTGGCTTTTTTGGGTATTGATTGGAAATGCAAACAGCAAGTTGTGCAAGTTTGAGAGGTTTCAATGAATACTATGATTAGCTGACCTCATTTATTCTGCAGAAACACTGCAGCCACAGACGCTCAATCACTCTTTAAGTCACGAGCAGTTTCTCGTTCTCTTTCTCCTCATTGTCTCTCCTGATTGAAATAGTAACTCCGGGTTACTTAGTCCTGACAGACCAGCTGCCTAAACTAACAATGTGTACCGGTAAGTTCAAACGTAGCTATAGTAAAACACCATGTGTGCGTTTATGTATTTTCTCTCACATTCACTTTAAAAGTTCAGCGTGTAGAATTTTGAATTAATTAATCATAGCAGTGCCCAACCGATCAAGCTGAAACTGGCTGCTCATCATGGCGACAACGGCAACGAACTTCGTCACAGAAATGATGGGGCCCGAGAAGATGCAGAGGGTAAGAAAGCGAAAGGACTGATGGGGAGGAGAATAAATGTGAGATCGCTGGACGATGGATGAGCTAACGAGGAATCAATAGGACCTCCGTCGGGGTCATGTTATGTTTTTCATAGCCGCATGATAATTAGGATTTGCTCGTCCCCAAAATGAATCGCCTTTTTGAGGGCCTAAACATGCTCAAAAGGTCTGTTTATGAACTTTGATGTACTGAACGGGGTGGGATGACCAGATTGATTTTCTGACATGGTCAGTAAAACATTAACACCTTGATGATGCATATTGGAGGTCCTGGTGACTTTTCACGACACTGGGTGGAAGGGGCGGGGCTACGAACTCTGATCATTCGCCATCGCATGTTTCATGGTTCAAAATCCATGTCACTTACCAAATACTTCAGTCCTGGCAAGATATTACATATTTTATAGGTATAAAACACAAGTACTCAAAAGAGGTTCTATTTGAACGACCTCCTCCTAGAGATTTCAGCAAAACATCTTCAAACTTGGTCCACATACAGAGGAGGGTTGGGCGACGTTAAATTGTGGAGGATTTGAGTTTTCGTCACACGGCCTGGATGTTACGGCGCCATACATTCTGATCATTCGCCATCAAAAATCAACCAGCTATAAATCAGCTCCACATGGTCGGACCGTCATCAAACCTCACATGTTTGATAAGAGGCCCGGCCTGAACACACTTGATGACAAATATTGATTATCAGTCATAGCGCCACCTAGTGGTGACAGGAAATGACTTGTTTTGAACTTTGATGTACTGAACGGAGTGGGATGACCGGAATTAACACCTTGATGATGCAGATTGGAGGTCATGGTGACTTTTCATATTGATTGTAATAGTGCCACCTAGTAGTGATTTGTTGTAACTCCACACCACATGTATAAATCTTTTCCAAAAATAAGGGTTCTTATTAGGCTGCGCGCCTAACGGCAATTACAATACGACGACTGCTACATACCCCGACATGCGTGCGAGGGCCCGTTCACTGCTGCTCGCAGCGCTAGTTTTCTTTTTGCAGTTGCAGTTTGTAGAAGTCTTTGTTCGGACAATTCTGCTGTGTTTTACAAATTTGCTCATCAATTTGATCAACTGAATTCCTAATAATTAAAATGCTATATTCCAATTACATAGTTAAAGCTAAGATCAGTGATACTTGAACAAGCAGTGGAGTAAAAAACTGATTCAACATTGTGCTGGGGGCCACCCTCGGAGACACTAGGGGGTCCCTGGACACCACTTTGCGAAACCCTGTTGTTGTTTCTTGACCTAGATTCAGTATTCAGTCAGAAAATACTAAATTGTTCTGATTATATTTGGCCTTGCCCACTGTATAATTGTTTTCCCTGCCGTCAGCGCTCGGAATCTCTCATTGAATATTATTTATTGGTGCTCTTCCACCCCTGACCAAAGAATATCATTGTGATACATTGATGGTAGGGGGCACTGAATTAGAACTAGAATTAGAAAGCCTTTATTCGTCCCACTACGGGGAAATTTACATTTTTACAGCAGCAAAGAGACATTGCACACATTAAAGAGCATTTACCAAAAAAATAAGAAGTAATAAGTAAACAAATGAATAAGTAAGTATGTTTGTAGAATTGCACATAGGTTATTGCACGTAAATTTGTGAATGTAAGTTCTTGCATACAGTTATTGCGCATAAGTTATTGCATGTAAGTTGCACATTGTACAGCACAACACAGTATTGCTTGCTTGCTAACAAAGCTAACCACACAGCAGCTAACTTTACTTCAGCCATCCACTTGGGCAAGTTATTATAACCGGTGCCATTCATTTCTCAAAATGACTTTGTGATAGTTTTTGTTTTGCACACACATGCTATATATACCCATATTTAACTTAATGTACTGCAAAATTAACATTTTGGCCCGTGACCCTCCCCCAGATTCAATTTTGGCCCTCCACTGCGAAGAATTTGGGCACCCCTGATTTAGAACATTAAGAGGATTGACTCAGTTTTTGTGAATACAGAAAAAGAAACGAATGAATGTGTGTTTGTGGAATCGTTTTATGATTATCATGAGCAACCAAACGTTACTACATCATCCAACAGGTGATATAAACAAAAGAAAGAGCTTGATTAGCTTGTTCCCATCGCAGCACGTCCGTATCTGACGAGCCGGTCGTGCAGTCTGACCGTTCCTCCTCTTCAATGTAACCATATCGTCAATTTGGTCGTATTAGTACGATGAAAATCTTCATTAGCATTCACACAATGAAGATTTAGCTTGTAGAGACTTCGCTTTTATTTCAGGTTACCTGCTAATCCTTATTTGCTCCACTAGTCTTGATATATACTAATTAATACAACTATTTCAAATACAAAGTAAACATAAGTAATATTAAAGAACTCAGGTTAGCTACCCCGGACAGCAAAGGGGTGCTACACTGTCCTCTACATACACCATTTAAATATGAAAATATTCAGCTATTTGAGTTTCCTTCATGCTTTTTTTCATCCATTTCACTTTTCCCCATTAATACTCCTTTCAACTGTTATTAGTAGGATGAACTTTCATTCATAGTTTCTCTTCTTAAAATCATTCAACCCATCATTTATTCCACTTTCATACAATTGGTTGCTTTTAAATCTGTGTGTTGTTGTCCGTGTCCTCAGTGTGTTGTTGTCCGTGTCCTCAGTGTGTTGCCCTGTGCTGTTGTTTCAATGTTGTTTTATGCTTCTGTTTTTCTTTTCTGAAATTGCATTCTCGCTCTGTAAAGCACTTTGAGCTGCATGTCATGTCATGAAAGGTGCTATACAAATAAAGTTTTACTTACTTACTTACTTACAATATCATTTTTAATTCAGCATTAGTTCGACAGAGCCATTCTTTCTGAATCTCTTTCCAGGATTATTCCAACTGTAACGTTCCGTCCTCTATGTTTATATTGTTTGTCATGCTTGCTTCCCATTTCCTGTTTTATTTTCTTCCTCAGCCCTGTATGATGACTCCACACTAACCGCCCTGATTAGTCCCACCTGTTCCTCTTTACTAATCACCTGTTGGATTCAGTCTGTGTTCTCTCTTCCTTCTTTGTCCTCCGTGTCCAGCGGTCCAGCGTCTCCCTGTGTATTCCTAGTGTACGTTTCAGTGTGGCGGAGCTATTCAGCTTCCAGCATTCACTCGTAATTTCGTAGAAATTGCATATTCTAGTTGGTTTTGTTATCTTCTCTTTTATTACTAGTTCCTGATCTACAAGGGACATGCGGAGGGCAACAAATGCTAGCTAATGTACAGTGAGTGTTTTTTATTAGATAGTGGAAGTAAAGAAAGATAGGAACATGTGGAGCTGTGGATTTTAATGTCTTCTCTACACTTCAGTTTGAAATCAGTTCAGTTAAGTAAATTCCGTCTCAGGCGGTTGCCTTAAACAGTGGGTCCTCGGCAAAGAGCTTCTCCACCAGAGTTGTTCCCACCGCCGCCGCCGCACACTCGGCTGAGACTGAGATAGGGAAGGCTGTGATGGTGGGCTGCGTCTCTCCGGGGATCTCAGGGTCAGGGATGAGGGGCAGGGTAACTCCTATCTCTTGGGCGCCTACAGGTTTGTCAGGGAAGGCAGTCTGTGTCGTGGACTGGTCGATGGAGGGCAGCATCCTCACCGTGCCCTCTGGATGGTCGTGGGCTGAAGACTCATGGTCGTGCCCGTGGTGATGGTGGTGGTGTTCATGCTCGTGCAAGTGGGCGTGCTTGTGGTCATGGTCCAGAGCAATCTCGTGGTCATGCTCGTGGGTGTGCCCGCCTTCTGCATGCTTGTAGTTATGGTGATGGTTGGGCGAGTCGCCGTCGTGGTTATGTGCCTTGGCGTGGTGAGCGTGCACGTGGTCGTGACCGTGCCCGTGGTCGTGGGAGTGGTCATGAGCGTGCCTGTGAGAGCTGCCCACTTCGTGGTCGTGTGTGTGGTGGTGATCGCTGTCGTGGGAATGCTTTTGGGTTTCGTCGTGATGAGAGTGGGTCTTGGTGTGGTCGTGGACATGGTCGTGTGTGTGTGCTTGGTCCTGGTCGTGGCTGTGTGTGTGTGTGTCGTTGTGGCTGTGGTCGGTCTCACCGCCCAAAAAGTGAACTTTCTTCTCTCTCTCAGCAGCCTGGAAAACACATAGAAATAATCAGCCAAATGATCCTCAGTATTCTTCATTCTTGAATGCTGAGAAGATGTTCAGAGCTGGAAGTGTCGGTGTGTCTTGTGTTTTACTTCGGGCTCGTAGATCTCACACTCCACACTGATCTCGCTATCGCCAGCTGGGCTGTGGAAGTGGGAAGCCTTACAGAAGCCTTTGTGCTGAGGAGAGAGGAACAAGAAAGGAGAATGGGTTTACTGTTAGACAAACTGTGCTCAGCGAAACAAGAGCTCTTTTCTCTTCTGAGGTCCTGTGAGAGTTAAAGTCAAATACATTTTGCAGTTGAGTAAATAAGGATAGACGTGGCTCTGTAGATATGTCCTGGAATCCTAAATAAAACCTTCATTTAATTTTTAGTAAAATTAAATTATTAGTTATTTTTATGTAGAAATAAATTTGTTAAGACTCACAGCAAACTCGCAATCCATGGGGGGACACTTGTCAGCAGCTCCTGCGCTCTGCAGGCAGGTCGTCTCCTTAATTGTGTACTCAGCGTTGTAATACATCGACGAGGCCATCTGTACGCACAGGGAGACAAACAGGATACCCTGCTCTGTGAGCGGCTAACAGGTGAGGTCGAGAGCTTCAGACATATGGAAGACCAAGGACATCAAGTAGTAGTTTGGAGAAGATTTGAGGAACTTGAACATTACTTGATGTTTTAAAGAAGCAGAGAGAGACAGAGAGCTGTACTCCATCTCCTGTGTTGATTGAGGGGAGCAGAACATTCAGTCCACATGGCAGCTGTGATTAGAAACATATTCTGCTGATTCTAACTTTGTCTCTGACTCAAAGGGTTTTGAATATTTTTTTCTCCTTTTTTTTAGGGAAAAAGCATTCGGTCTCAGAAGCATCCATCCCTCCGTTTGAACGTCACCCTCTGTGGCAGTATGTCTGTACCAGCCACCACGTCTCAGCACTGCTGTGTGTGCAGGATGAATATATAAGATGCCTTGGTGTTTTATGTTGCACTTACCCCTGAAGTAGCTCGGGTGATTTTTAGCAGAGCAAAGCGATTGCTCAGCCCACCCTCCTTGTTGAACTTCTCCAGGGACTGAGACACGGTCTTCTGAATCTCATCGTTGTCAAAGTTCAAATGAGATGGACAGTCAGGGCAGATTTCAGACACCCGGGCTGCAGGAACTGAGCAGAGACAAAAAAAAAAAAAGCTTTTTTAACATGCAAGTATCTCAAGAGGATTTTGAAATCATATAGAATATTCACACAAAGTGTTGACTTTAACAAAATGAGCGGAAAATATGCAGAATTGTCCATATTTCTATTTCCATTTTTAATACCAGAGGATGCATGTCAATGTGGAATTTGAAAGGAATAAAATCGATAGCGGTTTGTTCTTACCTGGTCTGAGAGTACAGTCATACTTGTAGAGACGTACCACCCTGTGCACCTTGCTGATGTAGATAGCAAGTTTGCAGAGTCCATATACCTGCATGGAAAAATAGAAAAAAAACAACACTATTTGTGTTCGCATGCAAACTAGTATATATTGACGATTATGATTCCTCCCAAATAACAACAAAGTTTCTTATGTAAGAACTGTTTTGATTTTGTTTTTTGATTTTGTGTTAAGTAATGAGAGCGAAACAAAAGATTGAATCACAACTCTAATGAATTGAAAGCTTTTGCAATGAAAAGCGTATGTTAATCTCGAGTGGGTGTGCGGGTGTTGCTCCGAACCGGCGTGTCATGGGTGGGACGAGCCTCGCAGTCCTTATAGTCCTTCCTGCTGAGAACGCTGCAGTTTGTCTCCACCACGTCCAGAGTTAGATAGAAAACCGCTCCGTTTTCTCCCTGTAACGACCGTCAGGAAAACACATACATGCATTATGTTGAGCAACTAGTCTATTAACATTGTCATTGGTAGAGGATTCAAATTACTAGGGAACAAGTCATCGGGCGACACAACAATCAATGTAATTATTTTTTATATTAAACCTTGCTGAATGTTTCCATGACAACCTATGTCCTTGCAGCATTCCTTAATATCTCATATAAAATCAGATGTGTCTTCGCTTCATTAATGAAAGAAAACAAACTTGGACTGACTGTTCAAACTGCAACAATATATTAATGCATCATACTATCTTCAATTCCTGTTTGACCTTTGCCCTACCACTGTAATTGTGTGGATGGATGGTGTGAGTATCCCGACAAAATAAAATGTTGGAATGTTTTTGCTGGTCACAGATACGTCATTAAAAATACAATTCACATTATCTGACAGGGGCGAAGATGGTAATGTGACGACGCCTTCAACGAGAATGTCTGCAGACCGTTTAAGTCCTGATGTTGACTGTGATTTTAAAACCCAAGCAAAGTGTGTTTTTTGCTAAATCTTACGTTTGCAAAAAAAAAACTTTTGCAGAAATGAACAACACCACCGTGGTGTTGTGATGAGGTTAACTGGTGCTTTGATTTCACTTTGTGTGTATGATGACAGAGATTTAGTCTTCAGTTAGTAACTGAAACAAATCCCGACAGGATTAGTGAGGAAGAACTGGCACAACAGCTGAGTGTGTTTAACCGAGCAAGGCTGCGTTTACATGTTCATGAGTTCAACTTATTATTAAAGAGAACGACTGTTCCTCCCTCAAAAAGTACTTTAACTAAAAACAAAAAGCCACGTTGGAAACCCTCAGGCCATTTCTATTTCTTAATATATTTATTAAAACAATTGACTAAATATATATATAAATGCAAACTCTTTATCATGTCTTTACATCAGTTCCATCCTTATCTGACAGAAGTGAATTTATACAGTTTTGTGTGACTCACATGCTTCGCCATGTGGGCGTTGGACAGGCGGTGCAGGCTGAAGATGTAGCCGTCCTGTCGGTCCTTGTTGATCTTGGAGAGACCCAGTTTTGCGGCAGCCACCACCGCGGGATCTGTGCACGACCCCTGCTGCAGCCCTTCCTTTTCCACTGGTGCGGCGTGGATGCGCTCACACCCGAGCGCCAGCAGCAGTGACAGCAGCACAGACTGCTTCATAGTTAAAGGCCTGGAATGTCTCTCAAACAAACTCTCACAAATGACAACACACACACACACACACACACTCACTGGTAGGAAGCAGAGACAGAGGAGCCTTTATATATCCTGCAACGCAAAGCTGCCACCCACCAAATATACACGCCTACACACTCCCTCCAGGCACCCCAGGTAAATATAACCATTGACCCTCCAACCCCCTCACAAAACACACGGTCCTATCAAAGACTGTTGCATCTGTTGATCTATCTGCCCACCACTCAACTACTGCACAGACCTGCCCGGTGGAGCTTATCAGCCAGGAGATAATCAGCCCTGTTCTCGTAAATCAATGGGGGACAGGGGCGCCGACTAATCCCTGCTCAGGAACTCAGTCTTCATCCCATGTGATGAGTCACAATGTAAAGAAGAATGAAATAATACAACTCTGCATCCACTGCTGTAAAGGGCACAATAAAAAAGCTTTCCTTTAAAATATTACAAGTGAGAGCACATAGACAACAAAACATTTCTGTTTCTGTCTGTTAGCACATTACGCCAAAACTACCAGGATTGCACCAAACTTATTGGAAATGTCACATCAGGTGAAGAAGAATTTATAAAATTTGGGGGCAGATCTGTTTGACGTCTAAAAAAACCCATCATTTATTTGCCGCCGGCAACGGCCGGCACTCTCTGACGGCACCTCGGTCTGGATGTCAAATGGCAAACTTTTCCTGTAAGTGGTGTGATGATGAACTAAGAGCGTCAAGTTAAGCAGACTGTATATGTACAGCATTTCTCCACCTTAATGATACCCAGCACCTCATCCACCCACTGATCAACCTAACTGGGAGATATGAGTTGTTCTCACACCGTCTGTGGGGGAGCTGTGGGACCAAACCTGTACTGACTCGAGAGGTCGAGAAGTGGAGGAACCGTCAACACTAAAGACTTTTGTGTCAGTTCACTCTCTATTTTGTTTTTATATTGCCCACAAACTTTCCATAACATGAATCAAATCAACTTCACCGTGCTTCAGTAGCCTTGTGCAGGTATCAACTTGATCCTATCACTGAATACAAACCAGAGATTGGGGAACATCAATCTGTTCTGCAAGTTGATTGCTTCATTAAAATGGGGCCGGTCTTCAACTTTGACCCAAATCTATTCTCTCTCTTCTGGGCCTCTTAGACCTCAGCCGTCCTCAAGTTAAAGAGATGTTGCTTCAGATGCTTTTAATGCCTGATTAGTGAATTATTTGACCTTTGTCATAACAAAATAAACAGTCCATAGAATCACCGGGTAAAATCAATATTTTCTTGTGCAGCTGCTGTGTTGTAACTTCTGTCAGGTACAGTTACGTAACAAGCAGAATATATACGACATGACCGCTCATGCTAAACACACTATATTGATTAAATTGATGGCAAAGCAGAGATAACAGAGGTTGTATATATACATAGTGTATCTCTGAGAGTGAATGCAAATAATGTTTAGTATTGTCCAAGCCAGAAGCCAATCAAGCTATCAGAGGGGCTTTGGCTGGGAATAATGTGGGAACATGGTCTCAGTATGGGACTGGCTCCAAAACCCTGGAATCCCATAGTCAATGGGGGCTTAGTTAACATTTAAAGCCAATCCCAACATATACATACGTATATTAATGTATATGACAGAAGATAAAACAAGTTTCTACAGTGTAAACACCACTTTGGCCTTCAGATTGAGGAGGGGCGAGGGCAGTGGAGTCAGGGGAGAGTCAACAGATGACCAGTGCACACACTCGACAACCTATGACAAGTACATGAGGCAGAAAAGTAGTTTAAAATTAAACATTAGCTGATTCTTAGAACTGCTGTGAGTGACTGATAGAGGACACAAGGTGGTGCTACTGTGTTATTCAAAGCCACGTCCATGTGCAGAGGTGACACACATTCTGTACTTAAGTAGAAGTGCACATACATGTGTGTAACAAATAAACGACTGATGAAACTTCTTTATTCAAGTAAAAATGAGTCTTTAGGTCTGGTTAGGTTCAGGCACAGAAAACAAATGGGCGTGGCTAGTGAAGGATCAGTGGGTGTGTTGGTATGTGTTTCGTTTTTTATTGAGGAAAGGGTTGAGTTGTTCTTCTGCCACTGAAACTTTCAACAGTAACTAGCAGTGCAACAGCAGGTTTGTGTCACTGAATTACCTTTAAAGGTAGAACAAACAGCACATGTTGGTCCTGAGTGGCCTCAGTCTTTAAAGTCGTATCACTGAGCTTCAATGAACATACTCGATGGAGAAGCATGAATAGAAATGCGTTTTGAGTTTCTAAAAGCAAAACAAAAAGTTTATCCTGCTCTTAAATAGTTGTGTTTGGTTGTTGAAAGGAACTATATGTTCTACATCGCTGTCACTCTGATCCTTCATCTTCAGTGGGAGTCGAGTCCCATTAAAGAGAAAATGGCATCAGATTGAATTTGCCATGACAGAAACAAACCAGGTACAACATCACTGACTGGAGCCTAATGCTGCTAATTACACCCCTCATGACGGTGTAATGGAGGATGCTGTGTGACTGTTATTGGCACACAGACACCGGCTCTAAAGAAAAACAAGAGGGAAATCACTTTCTTTCAATGAACCTTATGATGTGCACATCTTAAATAATGCACATGAGACACAAGGCTAGCTCACAGATATTAAGGAACATAATCAACCACATGCACATTGACATGATCACAGGAAACTCCCTGTATTATCGTGGCTGTGTTACATGGCTCTGTCCAGGTCCCATTATAGTACGGCAATACTTACTGCAAACAGTTTATCATCAGTTTGTAATTCAATGCCTCCTTTCCAAGATGATGAAGTTGATCCTGAATCACACCCTGAACCCTGGAATGTAACTTCACACCTCGGCCATCAAGCTCAGCATCAGTTGGAAAGAAGTCACGGGGGAGAACGTTTCCTGTGAGGAGCAACGAGGGGATGGAGCAAATGTGTGAGCATATAATTCACAAGTTTCACTTCAAGTACAAATGCACAAGATATTTGCCTTTAATTACAGACGGAATCTTGACCCAAATAAGAAACTGGGTTAAGCTTCAAATAATTGCATTCAGGTGTTTTCAAGAGCCTTTTGTAAATGAAACAAACACAAGAAGAGGGAAGAAGTGATGTTGGACAGGGACCGCTTGCTGCTGCTCTTTTCATTTCCACATCCTGCCTCGAGAGGTTTACCTGTCTCAGTGAGGAGCTCTCCAGATGACACATGCAGCTCTCAGCCCCACAAGAGACGCAATCATCCTCCGCGTGCTGTCCTCCACCTACCTGATGGAACTGTCCCTTCTTCAGATACTCTGAGATCAGTGAAGAAGAGGAGAGGTGAGAGGGGAGTTATAGATGAAGCCTAAAACCTCCGTATACCAACCAGCTGGTCTCTGTTCCTGGTTGATAAAGGTCCAGCTCCAGTAACTCGGTGCTGCCTTGTCTCCTCCTCACCTTGAGTCATTCATAGAATTGCGGACGTGACCTGCACCACAGCTGTCTGCATGGATCCAACAGTTTTGTTAACTTCTGTCACCTGAAATAACTTGTATTGATGCTAATCGTGTTCACTCTCTTTGTTTTGGTCCAAACAGCAGTCACAGTGTTGCCTCAGCAGTGCTTTGGAAAAACAAACTGATCAGTGTTCTATTCTTAACTATGCAGGCACCAATAACACTGGAGGCCAAACCCCCTACTGTGACCTACAAACAGGCTGAAACTGCATCATGACTACACGACTACTACATTTCCCTGAGAAGTGACTTCAGTCAGATTATAGTGCCTCTCCATTGGTATAGGCTCATTGGAGCAGTAGAATGCTCTATGTACCTATTTACTTCCCCCGTCATTTCATTCCGTCGTCCCAGAGCAGCCTGCTGTACTGCTGCTGGATTCAAACGGGGACTTGTAGCAGGCGTCAAACACTCAACTAATGTGACTTAGCTAAATACATTCATTAGGACCACAAATGATCAGAATTATAATTCTTGCGAGACGTCAGCTGTTGCAGGAAGACGAGAGAAGAGTGGAGTACAGATGAGCACAACTAGGTGTCAACTAAAGATTAAACCACTGTGGACAACACTATCCTGGAATAATTGGAAGACAGGGACATGCTCAAGTTGTGGCTAGTTGTGCTGAACATGGAGACGCCTTTCAGCCATCGTCTTAGCACCAACCCTTGGGTATGTGCGAGACTGAGAACTCCTCTTTGATCTACACAGTGTTCCACATCAAGATCCCCGCTTTAAGTAGAACAGATGACTGCATAAAGGATTCCATACTTCGGAGATGTGTGCAAAGTCCCCTTGGCTAACATGTACGTAAGCTGTAGGGGATCATGTACTGTTAAACTTCCCCATAAATGTTTTTGTGCATCGAGTCCTTCAGCAGGTTTTCTGCACTCACAATCAATCTGCTGTTGCATTTGAGGAGGCTTCAAAGGGCCTGTTGAGAGACGGGACTCGCTTCTCAGGGGTCGGCACACTGAAGCATCATCACCTTTCTGCTGTTAACGTCGGACCTCCGGGGCTTTAATCAGATCCTGCTGCTCGGAAGAACAGCAGAAAGCAACGTGAGATTACACATGAACATTTGTAATCCACCCAGGTGTGACTGGAAACAAACAGACCTGCTTTATCTGGCCCTCAGTCGTTGAACAATATGATCAATATGACCCTAACCCTGTGTAATATCTACAGCTGTTAGTCTGCAGAAGACAAGTTGCACATTGAATCTGTTACGGTTGTGGTCGTGTGGGTTAGGGCCAGTGGTTTCCCTGTGTTCTCCATCTCCTTGTGTTCCCCTGTCTCTCTCGTTGTCTTTGAGTCTGTCTGTGTTGTTGTGTATGTCCTCGTGTGGGCATGGTTTCCCTCATTCTCTCAGTTCCCGGCTCAGGTCCCCTGCACACCTTTCTACAATTGACTCATCAACTCTCCCAGGCTACGCACCTGCCTCTCATCAACTCATCTGCCTGCAGTGTATCTACCCCGGTTCTCCAGTCACTCAGCGCCAGATTGTTGTTAAATCTCCCAGTGGAACATCTACACTCCCTGCTCATCTGCCAGCCAACGCTTTCCACTCCGTTCAGCCCACGCCAGCTTCTCCATCCTCCTCCTTTCCCAGCCATCTCCGGATCCCATCCTCCCGCCCAAGCTGCAAACAAACCTTTTCCTTTAACCAAACATCACCATTGTCTGTGTCTGCGTTTGGGTCCGAATTCCCCGGACCACAACAGAATCATATGGTCAGCTGACCCCAACCTGCTCGATCCTCTCACCCACTGTAGATGTTTGCAGATTCTGCCGTTACATGGAGGTTTTCATCATGCTTGCATAAGAGCATCTGCGCTTGAACTACAGTCGATGGAGTAAATCTTCACCTCTTTCAAACCCATGTTCAACCTGGATTAGATACAAGTTTTGACTTGGAGGTGGGTTGGACAAAAAAAACATTTAATCTTATTTGCATTGGGGCCGTTCCTGCAGAAATATGTGATGAGAATTTTGTAGAAATTCTAATCAGAAGAAGATAAGGAGCCAACTCATTTATTATTCAGTAAATAGCCTTGACCCAAATATCCAAAAAACCCTTGTGACCTTCTCTGATTACATTTCTTTTTATCAAACTCACTGTATGAATACATTATTCTTTAAAAGGGAAACCTTGGCAGCCGAACGGCCTTAAATGCCTACACATGTTAGCTACAAAACAGAAAAGGTACTTTCATGTGCTCTTGGATCACTTACAGCTGTTAGGCAGGAGATAAATGGACAAATGTTTCAGGGCTAAACATTTAGGCATCAGGTCATGTGTATACAAAAAGCCAAGCAGACAGAGAGGGCAAACAAATAGCTTTATCAGAAGATTATCGTTTAGACTTTGAACTTACATCTGCTTGCCTTTTTCCTTAATCTTGCTTTGTTGGTGTCTGCGAGTTGAGCTGCAGAGCCTGAACGTCCTTTCTGCTTGTAATGATAAAAGGATGAAAGAGATCTGCAGAGCTCATTAGGCCTCTTGTATGATTCCTGCAATCCTGTTATATCAATGCTGACCACGTTCATGCTGAAACGACCCCCTTGACAGTGGAAATGCAAAGATCTCCATTCTGTTTAATCCCTCTGGTGGAGAATTAACTAATCTGTACCAAAAAACATTCATTAATCTGTTAATGATGGAGTTGAAGTTTTGCTGTGATGCTGGTGGTTGTACTGGGCAGCTCTCAAGAAGAGAGCATTAGTCTCAGTGAGCGTTCCCTGAATAAATAAATGAAAATAAAGAACATCATTAATCGCGTATACATGAGAGAGGGGATGTGAGAAAGATAAAAAATATAGAACATAGAAATCATCATATTTATCACGTGCTGCTGTCATAACTGTTGATGTGTGAAACATGTTTCGTTGGGAAAAACATTATAAATAGTCATGGGTTGCAGAAAACATACCAAAAATACCAAAACAACAACAAATATGTTCACAGTCATCTGGAAATATCAAGCATATCATATTCTGGTCGTAAGGAGAACCGACAATTACTTAAAAATAAATAAATAAAATATATGTAGACATATTCTACTAAATACATGTAAAAATAAATAAGTCTTTTTCATTACCAAAATGTTTTTATTTGTTATGCATTTATTTATTTCATAATTTATTTCTGCAGGTATTTATTTCAATACTGACTCATTTCTACTGATGTCAATTTCGTTTTTTCGTAAGAAGTAAAATCAAGTGACGTCCTTGAAAACATGAAACAATCTCACTTGTGTCAGGTTAGTTTTTTTCCACAGAAAGACGACTTCAGTTCACAACATCTTTTGTTTTGGTGACATATGATCTCCTCTGCTGTAGATTTCCCTCTTCTCCTCTCCCTCTCTGCCTTTCTCCGGTGTGATTGGTCAGTGATGGGGGAGAGGGAGGGGAGATGTGTGTGTGTGTGTGGGGGGGGGGGGGGGCAGCAGCCTGCACGCTCACCCTGAAGAGAGAAAAACTCTCTTTACTGCTCACAAGCACATTGCTTCACTGCACATTTAGAAAAAACAGCTTTGGGTTTGGATCTTATAACCTTCTGTCATGTGTAAAGGACTCGCAACTCTTAACGCATCATGTTTGAAAAGGTAAGAGGACCAACAGGTGGATCCCTGTGTCTGTTTACATTCCTGAAACATTCCAAATGTTTGCTACCAGCTTCATCTTTGTCACATGTGATAATTCAAACACTGAAATAGGAAATTACAGAAGAGAGAGCAGCCGGTTGTCAGCTGTTCACACAAAACTGATCTTCAGTCGATGATGTAAACAAACTGACAACATTTCATTCTTCTGCCTCTCCGCAGCGCCAAAGACATCAAGCACAAAATCATCCTCCTCCTCCACAAGTCTGAACCCAAGTGGACAGATGAGAAGATAGTGAAAGAAAAGACTACTGCACCTGTAAGAAGGTCAGAAGAACTAAACTGTCGCTTCATTTTGTGGATGTCATGTGTTTGTTTTCTTCAGATCAGGATATATGATGGAGGTGGTTGTTTGAGTAACTACTCTGACAGCAGTATCGTGTTCTGGACCTCCATGTTGGTGTTAACCAACAGGGACCTTTATATCTGGAAATATTATTATGGTTGAGGCTGTGTTCAGAGGCCTTTTCCAAACATTAAAAACATTATGCAATTGTTGACTGCAACAACTGTATTTCTAATAATTAAAATTATATATTCAAATGTCATATTTGAAGCTAAGATCAGTAATACCCTTAATATGAACTGAATCTTTCCCTGAGGACCCTCTTTTAGTCTCTCAAGGACCACTAAGGGTCCCTGGACCCCACTTTAGTGACCTCTGTACTGGTAATGACGTAATAAATGTTTTTGTTAACGTGTTTGTTAGCAGAGGTAAAACTGCAACGTCTCTGCGTGAGAACCATATACAACAAATAATAATAGCGAACTTCACTGGGAAAATAAAGAATAAATATGTAGACAGGAGACACAGAGCTTCAAGGTGCTGCCCTCACCTCGCAGTGAGGCTTTTTATTGACCACAACACACCCAAATCAGTGACATAATACACGCCCACTCACAGGTGGCATCATTCAATCAATTAATCATCAAATCATACAACATAAACATTAAGTTTGCCTCTTAATAAAAAAAATAATTGTAATATGAGACCTATATAACATAACTCAACAGTGTTGAATTTAAATATCTTTTGACATTTGGTTTATGGTTGACATCTTGGGTGTTCAGTGGCTTCAGTGGTATTTGCTGCGTTTTGCTTCAATGAAATAAAATATATTAATAGCAGCCTTTAATAACAGTAACATTTGATTTATTCAGAGACAGATGATGATCCTTCATCAACTAAACAGAGATGCTTTTTACAGAGATATAAATCTGTATTTATCTTCTCTAGTCAGATAAATGTTTCTCAGGTGCTGACACCTCTGAAGTATTATTGCAGGTTGTTGTAAATGTCAGATGACGCAGGTGGGAAGGCTCGATTAGATTTACTGTCAGTATTGATCAGTGCGGTGATGTGGGCATCAGCTGACGTCAGCAAGCAGCAGGTTGTTTGTCTCCACCTGATCAGATGAAGAACTAAACATTAAACATTTCCTTCTACATCAAATCCCTTCTTGTAAAAACAGCAGCGCATTCACACTCTGCTTGAGTCTTTTACTGACGCACACGACGCCCTTTGGGTTTCAAACCCAGGAAATTGTCTTTGGCCCGGCTCCCGATGGCAAAACACCACCGGTGATAATTCATGGTTCAGCTATTGAACAAGTCCCATCTTACAAATATCTGGGGGTGATGATAGACGCCAACCTATCATGGTCCTCTCATATTGATTACACCTGTAAGAGGATACAGCAGCGTTTGTACTCCTTACGCCGACTTAGATCGTTTGGAGCTAGCAGTCAGATCTTGTCTCTCTTCTATACATCTATTGTTCAAACGGTGATGTTGTACTGCAGCACGGCCTGGTTTAACAGCCTATCTTTGGTATATAAAAACAAACTTTTTAGCCAAATTAAGATCTGTGCTAAAATTGTTGGTAAGCCTGTGGAGGTTGTGTTGCATTCCTTTAAAGAAGCCCAGACCAAGAGCATGCTTAGACTGGCTAAGAGTATCTCTTCTGACCCCTTACATGTTTTAAATGAGGAATATCAACTGCTGCCCTCCATGAGGCGGTTTAGAGTCCCTAAATATAAGAAAAACAGACTAAAGAACTCTTTTGTACATCAGTCTGTTCTGCTTTTAAACCAAACTCAGTAAGCCAGTGGACATGTTTGTGTTCTTGTATGTTCTATGTTCTATGTTCTTGTCCTGTAATGTATTGTTTTGTATTGAATGTCCTATCTGTACTTGAACGGTGACGCCATGGTCGTAAGACAAATTTCAGTGTAAACTGACAATAAAGTCGTATCGTATCGTATCGTATCGTATTTAGCTGCACTATGTGACAATATTCATTGCTCTTGTGCAGTGATTGGTGCTCTGTGGGGTCTAAAATAAGCTG
>CAAKHC010004290.1:30459-40616 GCA_901007825.1 Macroramphosus scolopax | reverse complement strand
GTAGAAACCTTGTTTGTGTGTTTCCTCAGACCGCGGCAGAGTGGTCGGCGGTCTGCCTGACGTGGTCACGATCATGGAAGCCAAGGTGAGAAACTACACTAGTTGATATCAGTCATCACTGTGTTATTGATCGTCTACCGTACTTTTCGGACTATAAGCCGCTACTTTTTCCCCCATTTTTCGACCCTGCTGTTTATATAACGGTGCGCTAATCTACGGATTTTTACAGCCGATCGGGGAAATCCCAAATCTCTGGATTTTACTGGTTACAGTCCTCCGGAGGCGGAAAACAGCGCTAAAAAGTAAAAGTGGAACCGCGAGTGGTACGAGAGACAGAAGGACAGCGAGACAGACGGTCATTACGAGAGCGATGTCATATACGGTAACAAAATGTACCTGCGGCCAAGAGCCGCCATTACGGTAATTACGGTAGACACAGAGAGAGACAGCACCTGTTGTTGTAGCACCAACCTTGTTGTGAATAAACCCCGTTCATATTGTTTTAAAGAGGACTCCGTCCATCGTTTACAAGGAGACAGTTTGTGACACATCGTCATTATGGAAAACAACCGTAGAAATGCATCTGATGCAGCTGTTAAATTAAAGGCATCAATCTGGCAGTAGATCGCTGCCGGTACGTGGCTGGGAGCCACCGGTTAAGGTAGAAAGTTTAAAAGTTTGTGTGTCTGAAACACTATGTGATACAGTCCAGTTTACACAGCATAGTACATGTTCTGTAGCTACTATTGCTAAATGGTAACAGTTGGAAACGTTAATAACGGTAATTAAACATTAAAAAAAACGCGGCTTATAGTCCAGTGCGGCTTATATATGTACAAATCATTTAATGTAGCTTCTGCGGCTTATAATGAGGTGCAGCTTATAGTGTGAAAAGTACGTTATTATAGCCAGAAACTGTAAGTATATTTTCAGACTTTGAACAATCTTTAACAAAGAATTCAGAGCTTAAAATTTTTATATTTCCTCAAACTCATTTGACTCCATTTACCACTTATCTGATCCTATCAGAAAACATGACACTCTGTTTCCCTCACTGCACCTGACAAGCCATGATTGATGGATGAGACAAATCTGCATTGTTTATAGAGGTTGTAGAAATGTAAATAGTTTAATTAGTGTTGATATATATTTGTTTAGAATATTGCTTAAGACTTTTGGGCACTAGGAAAACTGTTCTTTTTTGTGTTACCAATTTTGTCAAATAAATAAAAAAATGTCAATATACAACATCCGTGTATGAATAATGAAGTCCACCAGTCATTAGTTCAGAAGGCCGAGGTTGACAGGAAATACCAGTCGACACCAGTGAGGTACTGCAGTCAATGCCAGCCTCCCCAAAAACCCAATAAAACTTGCCCTGCGTCTTTCCGCAGTATGTGCAAATACAAAGTAGCCGATTTTGAAACCAAAGCCGAGTTCCTGTGAACGTTACATGATTGTGATTTCAAAATTATTCAGTCTGTCAGCTTGAGAAAATAATTAAATAAAATTAGTAAATAAATGAATAATAATAAAAATTAGAACTATTGCCTGCAAAGTTTATTTAGTAGAATATTACGCTTTGAAATGAAGCAGGAACCTGCTGATGTACCTGGAGGTCCAGAACATCCAAAACCAGGGGAGTTTCAGCTTCTAGAAACTGTCACTTATTGTTGAAAACTGAACATTTTCAGCTCATCTATTAGCTGAGTTGACAGGCCAGATTTCAACATGCCAATGTCCCCCCCACCCGTTGACTTGTGACATGTAACATTTATGATGTGACGTCTGGAGGATTTTGGGTGACCTTGTATTGACCCCATCATTAGGAACACCTGTGTAGTGATCATGACATTTAATCAGCTTTTGACATTCTGCACCTGTGCAAGGTTTGGATTCTCTTGGCAAAGACTGCTGTGATATAAAAGTGACGTAAATAAGTCTGCAATCAAAATTTGAGAGAAATAAGATTTTTGAGCACACACAACAAATCTGAGGTATACTTTAATAAATTGATAGTGGTGACAAAAATAAAGGTTTCCTATCAGCACAAGAGTGGCAAAGGCCAAAACAGCTAGCTCTTCTCTTACCTCCATGCTCAGCAAACTTTGGATTTCCCAGAATCTGTTTGCAGAACTTCAGTCCATTTCTGTACTGCTTGTGCTCATAACACCTCTGCAACAATAAGAAATACTTTATATTAGGCATATCTGAGAGCATCTATTTGCCACTCTCTGCTGTGCTAATCCTAAAATCACAGCAGGATTCAAGTGCATGAAAAGGACATAAATCCAATGCTGCTGTGATGAGCAGTAAGAAATTCCTGCTCATATAGAATAATGTCACATTCTCCAAACGAGTTCTTAAATTGGAAAAGACAACACATGGGAGAAGAGTGTTGATGATGAGATGTAATCAGACAAGCAGCCAGATGGAGCTCAGAGCATGTATGCACTCGAGCCAGTATTATTAAAATTACTGGTATGGTACTTTAAAGGAAACTGATATCAATGCTTGAATACTTTGGGGAAAAGGGTTCAACACTCAAATCCCAACTAACATTAGAAGTGTGTTTTAAGTGTGAGACTGAGGGACAGTTTCTTTCCACAGGACATAAGACTACTAAACAATAAGTCACACAACCCACACTATTTCATACATGTGCAATCAAGTGCAAATCACACCCATGTGTAATATTCAATAACAAATGTACGCAACTTTCAGCACAATCAACACAGTGCAATACAACACTTTTCAATATTCTTCTCATGATTTTGTATTGACTTTGTTCTATATTTTTCTTAAGCACGATTCAATTTTATTATTTAACTAATGACAACTTTAATCAGTTATTTATATATTTCTGTTTTCATTATTATTATAATCCTGTCTCTGTGTAACTTAATTACTGTTATTTTCCAATGGAGCATCCCTGCCAAACATTTGTACATTTATATTAACGGCGTGACAATAAACATCTTGAATCTTGTCAAATATAAATAGGACTTCTTGTGACATGGTGAGAACATGTCTCTCTCCCACTTCCAACATTATGAAACATTGGTCGTTGAGTTTTGACATTATTAAATGTTTTGGCGAGACTCACACCGGCAGGTTCGAGGCTAGCTGCGTTTCACTTCCTCAAAGTGTTCTGTTGCGTGTAAATGTAACTAACTTCACTGACAGTGCAGCCAAGGAAGTTTTCCAGCTACAACGTTGAGTTAACTTTGCAGTGAATTGTAAAGCTAAGTGAACTTACGTTCTCCACACAAGTTGTGCATGTCTGTCATGTGTCTAGAAGCTTCGTCACTGATATACTTTGGATGTGTTCCAAGGCCACTACATAACTGCTAACTTAGCTAGAACATGAAGTAACTTGTGAGCCTTTAGATTGTTTCCCCTCTACAACGGCATATTAATAATATAGATATGGCAATTACAGTGCGGTTGGTGTGCTGAATGTTTAAGGTAATTCACTAGCAACTGGACAACAACGAGCTACTTGCTCCGACTGTTAGAACTGACAGCTAATTGGAAGCTAGCACATGCTAGCAGGCTAACGTTAACTCAGGCATTTAGCCTACCAATATTCTCTTGAAGAGAGCATTCTCCTTCGGCGGCAGAGTGATTGTGGGCATTGTGTTGGCTTCCTATGCCTTTGTCGGTTCACACATGAATAATGTACTCTTGGAGTGAAAGATCCTGGAGTGTTTCCGTCTCTTCAGTCTCCTCTCCGTTCCTCTCTCTCACGTGTTGAAGCCGAGGCCCCCTTCCGAGCAAAATGGCCGTTATGCTTCTCCGGGTCAGGCTGCAGTCTGAGTCTGCGTGTCAGACAGGGCAGAGATGTAGAGTCTGGTCTTCCAACATCATACAGAAAAGAGACTATATGCTCATAAAGAACTGCATAGTACACAAGTTTCTGGACAGTGACGACGTTACAGGGGGTGAATGCAGCGAAACGAATTCAATTAATTTACTGTTCAAATGTACAGGGAACCCTTAAAGAAGAATAGCATTCTATTATCTTTCTAATGAACAGAAATGTTGTATTAGTAATATGTATTTATCACTTTTATTTATTTTATTTCATTTATTTTCATTATTTATTTCTATATCTCTGTGTTGAGCACATGTCTACATTGTTTCTATATGTGACGGTTATTTGTTTGTATATGTGATTGTTATAATAAAGTTCGAGGAAAAAACTAAATCAACTTTCCTTAAATGTTACACTGCATTGTCCCTCGGCCAATGATCAAACTTTACAGTCTGTAGTATTCGAAATGTTTAAGAAATGTATGTATCCCGAGATCTTGCTCTTTAAAGGCCTTTGAAAATGAGCTAACTTGGTGTAAATAGATAGTAGGTATGTGACAATGTTTTCTTTATAAACATTTTTTCAAACACTTTTAGTTAGAAATGTTTAATATTCGTGTGTATTTTGTTGGCAGTTTCAATCTTAATACCTAGTAAAGGAATTTGATTTTGTAACAAAATGTGTTCCAAACTGTTTTTTTTAACAATACAAATTTGATATATTTTCAGTATAAAATTACACATGTCATATACAAAGAACCAAATATTTAGGATGGTTGATTCGACCCAGTCGTGATCAGCGATCATCTACTCAGCCTGCCAGGAAGTGTAATCGATAGCGTTCTGTGCGGACGGAGAGCAAATTGGATGAAGAGGACTGTCTTTTAGCAAAGATGACTTTGAACCGGTTATTATCTCGAGCTGCTCTCATCAGCAAAGGTAGGGATTTATATGGGTAACGAGGTTGTCAGTATAACTGTATTTTTATTTTAACGTCATCGTGAGCGACCTGTTTGTTTTGAGGTCTGACCTTAGCTTAGCATGCTGTTGCGTTGGCGCTGCAGTCGCAAAGATAAAACAATGTCTCCCTCTAGTTCAGCTAAATATATATGAATGGCTTCTTCCTCGACCTATCTCTCTCCTCTACCAAGTTGCTTGAAAAATCGAAATAAATCGACCATGTCGTTTTTGTGTTATCTTGACAGACAAATGAGAAACAGTAGCAAACACTTCTCCTCTTGGCGGAGTTAATGAGGGAATATGTTTTGGAAGAAGTGTTCCTGAGACTCGTTCAGTCTCTGCTCCATGACCAGGTGCAGTGAAACTGTTCGTGGTGGCCAAACACCCAACAAACACACTTCATGTTGTTGTTTTCTTTAATTCGGCCCCGTCTGTATTAAGCAGTTCTATTATCATTATCCAGTATGGAGTGGGATTCACGCCATATTTTCATTTTCTCAGAACCATGGTGAGTTAAATGTCCTCTGCTTCATCTAAGTAATAACCCACGTTTGAGGGATCTCTTAACTTCAACTGATTGTATGTGAAATAAGAGCGATTCCTCAAGTTGGCCCGCTCCACCTCCTTTAGAGATGTTTACCGGTCCTGATGAATAAGGTCTTATCACAGTGGCTAGGAGAATACTGGGGTTGTAAACAGCCTCCTGTCATCTTTTACCAGATTCATGGTGATTAACTTTTCTCATGCTATACTTTCCTCATAGATGTCTACTAAACGATACTTTTCAATGTCAGGGAAATGCTCATTTCCAAAGAATGTGTGGATTTTCATTATCTTTGTGTCTTTGTAGTTGGATCCAGGTCTGCATTTACAAGCTCCAAGCGTGACACTGCTAACCCCAACTGGTTGCGAGTGGGTCTTGCCTTTGGGGCGTCTGCTGTCCTTTGGAGCCTGGTAAATAATCATTTGATATAACAAATATAGAACAAGGAATTTATATGAATAACCTTAGCTTAGCATTCTTTTAGTGTTAGTGCTACAGTTACATTGAGCTCATTGGCAAGGAAGTAGTTCATTTAATTCCAACAGCATTGCAGATGTCCTAACATCAAGAGAAACGCAAACATTCCTTTATTAACAGGGCTACGTTGCGCTACATTGTAAGAAACAGAATAAAAAATTAAATTTAACAGCAGGACCGTTCATAAAACTAGTCACTGGAATCACATCTGCATATGCTCTAGGGCGCAGCAACTGGTCTGACATTGATCTACCGCTGTCAAGCAGCACCTGCAATCAGGCAACAGCTTGTGCCACATTATTATAAGTTGGAGGCAACTTATAATAATTACAAAATCATATGTCATCCTTTCAGTTACTACCCAAAGCGTGTGACCATCAGTGAGTGTTGGAATATAAATCGTTAAATTGAGAGTTTCACACACAGGCTAGTGACATTAGCATTTCCTTGTTTTGTACCATAGACTACAACTTTGTGGTAAGACACTTCCCCCTCTTAGTTTGGATTGTGGAATCATAAGCGCTACCTCGCTTATGATTTTATACATAGTACCTTCAAATATGAAATAAAATACAGATAACACAATGTTTTTGTACATGTAGCAAGTAAATTGTTTTCTTCTCATTTGACCCAGTTAAAGTAGAAATATGTAAGTGGGCTAACGACCTCGCCTGCACTGCTATGTCTCCTAATACCACTTTGTAACAGTGCAAAACACAACGTTAGGTCTTTTTTTATCGGCCCCGGAGAACAATGCCACCGACAATTGATTAACTTTCCCCCTCCCTCATGATTGTCTACTGCCATTTGCACTGTCTACCAATTATACCAAATTAACAGATGTGGAAAGAGATGTTCTCTGGTTGTTAGTAGTTGCACATGAGGGATATTGATGCCCACTGATACATTTAGCCGCATTGTGCTTCCCTCTCTCGGTCTTCCATGAGTGCTGTTCACTGTTAAACACCCGGTGACTCGTAAAAAATTACAGCATTTGACATCATAAAACGCAATACAAAATGTAAACATTATTTTAAGAGTGATTGTCCTGCCTGGTTTTATTTCTGTTGTTCTAACTGTTGTAGTGTCAACAGTACAATGTCTCCCTTGCTTGTTTGCCTTAGTGCCTTCACTTCTCATGTTCAGTCAGTGTGTTTTGTAAATGATGTTTTCATGTCATCAATCTAAAAAAGTGTGATGTGTCTTCTGAGATGTCTTGTTCAACTTCATTACTGAGAGAACATGTATCTATATATAGATATAGATAGATATATTCTTTCTTCATTTTGCAATGTCCAAATACCACGTAGTAAAAAAAAATGCAATCAAGTAAATTAACCCCTTTTTTTTTAACATTTTTTAAAACTTTTGTTTTAAAGTCTCAGATTACATTTTTACAGAAGAACGTTATCACCCAATATTGGAATACCTGTTGTTGTGAAAATAATCAAGATGAAAACATATTAAACTACAAAACAAACACAGTGAACATGAGCAACGTAGAAACTTCATGTGTTCACTTCAGGCTTCAGTAAGTGAGGCACTATGTGCTAACTTGTGGCAATGTCCTGCTGATACTAGAACAATCCTAACACATGATATAAAACAAGGCAAACGGTCTTACAATGGTATTTACATTTTGTTTTTTAGTATATCTGATTCTTTTCTTTTTGGTGTGTTTCACATGAGTTGATTAGACTGTCACGGCCTGTTTTATAGACCACAAGAGTTTAGTGTCTTATGTCGCCTTGCATGGGACTGTCGTGCAATGCGCTGTGGGCAGCATGTAGATATCTACATCGTCCAGCGGGCCAGACTGACCCATGTGCATTGAATCCTAACCTTTATATATTGTATGTCTGCGATACTGTAATTAAAATAACATGAATCTGATGTCATTTGGTGTAACAATAACAAACTTTAATTAAAAATGTTTGATATGTTGTTGTCGTCCTCCACCTGCAGCTCTTCAAGCAGCACAGCACAGATGTACATGAGTACAACGTGAGGAATGGCCTGGAATAACTTGACCCCAAATTAAATATGGAATCAAAGTATGTTTATTGTTTTATGATCTGATACTTGATATTGGCATGAAGTGTACTGACATCTAGTGTAACAATAACTGAACAAATAATACCTATCTTGTCATTTCTTGCTTAGTGCCTGGAGGTCATCGGGTCCTGTGTATAGGATTGGTCCGCTTGTTTCTACTTCCTCTGTTCCTCTTCCTCACATTGAATTCTGTATAAAATAAATATATATTATGTGAAATATGAGCTATGATCATTTGAATTAAATGAATTCATACTTACTGTGGTATTTTCATCAGTACACCAGACACATCAGTACTCAAGATTGATGTTAATACATATCAACCCTTCACTTGCCTTCTTGGACGAGTTACATTGTACTATACTGTCATATTGGTTGTACATATTATTTCTTTGTAAACTTTGGACAGATCACGACACAGGTCCCAAAATAGTCAAAGGACCCAGAGTCCTGAGCATGAAGCAAAAAGCCCTATAGAACATAGAACATAGAACATATAGAACATAGACAGCTCCAGCCTGAAAATAAGATCAGTTTCAGTTTTTAGAAGTATTAAAGTTATTATAAAATTTCTCAGGAGTTGAGGTACTTTACAAGTTTCAAGGGACTGCTCTAGATTGAAAACTAATCCTTCCTTGTATCGATAATTATCTTGAGTTTAGTGTATTTCAGTGGGGTGTGAAGGGAAAGCATAGAAATATCTAACATTTATATCACAGTATTTATAGCTGTAGCGGACCATAAGAACAACAGTCATCTTTAAGATGGAAAAATTACCAAGTAGCAACATTGTTTTATGCCTGGAGACTTCTTGTAGAAGAATACAGAAGCTACCACGTAACAATGTGTAAGCAAGTGGACAATATACAAAAGAAACAGTGGGTCCACCTGTTGTCATTGAAAGGGGAGGAGAGGATGACTCTCACAATGAGTACGGAGGGTGATCAGAACCACAAAATAATCACAATGTCTCCTCACGGGCCAGATCGCTGGACTTGTAAAGGCGTCCCATGCAGACGGTTTCCCGTCGTCTATTACTGTCTCACAAAAGAAGAGCTGATATCTACACTCGCTCCTTGTATTTGTCACTTCTCATTTTGTAACAATAGCTACAAGAGAACGGCATCCCAGAGCGGGAGGTGCTGCCTGGAGTTTTCCCATTCCTAAACATAACACGAGAAACAAGATGGCTTTCATGTTTCAGTTTGAATGCAGAAGTGTTGTATAATAAAACACTTTCCTTCCCCAAAGCCCAAACAACCGTCACAGGTGTGCTGTCACAGGGCTACAATAAAGTTCTCTTTATAGCTTTAATATATATATGTCATCTACTATTGATGAGTAGAGAAAACACTAAGAAATCTTTTCCGGCAACAAGTTGTGTACTGATTGTGGACCCCCCCTCAGTCAAAGGTTGGAATGAACTACCTCTTTAACCAACGTATTTTAGACTGCATTAAGTGATGTCCTTTTGTTGACTGTAATTGCCTTTCATCGCTAATTACTGAGCATCCCCTGAAACTGTTGGTTGCCCACCTCAGTGGACCCGCCTCCCACTTAGAAAACTTTTGTTCTAGGAAACAATTTAATTAACACGAGCCTGTGTGTCGAAGACATGCCAGAGATGAGCACTCACGACTTGCAGTGCAAACTCAGTTAATGTGAAAGGGTGAAAAGGAGAAGTAAAGAACAGACTAACAAAACCCTAATTTGCTCTTTCTTTGAACTTCTCCGACTACAGAGGGCTCAGCTTAAGCAGAATGAAGGTTCCTAGCCACACACTCTTCCCACTGTGGGGACAGATCCTCAACCCTAAACACCTGAGAGACTGTTAGGAGACAAAAAGCAGGATCACGATGAGAAGAGAGGTACAGAAATAGTACTGGAACATTAGTAGGAGTAGATGGGTGGGAAAAAAGCAAGAGGGCGATCATGTATATAAAAAACTGGCGTTACACTATCAGCACCTTGGATAGCTCACTGACTACTGGGCACGCATTGCTGCTCAATGACCATCTGAACTACAAACTGCAGGCCACAAGAATGTCTTGGCAAACAGTCAGTCGGCTGTACATGATGATCTCCACTGACGTCTCCCACAGCCTGTTTATGTTCTGCCGGTCGACGCTCACTGACAGACAGGATGGTTTTGCCTTGCTGCCGGTGCATGCTATCAGATACGTATCCAATCTAGGAACACATGAATGTGATTCAAATCCATACTGAAACAAATCTGACCTATTTCACATTAAATCAAAAAATAATATTTGAGTCACTTCAACCTGACATGTGAACGGAGCCTCAG
>CAAKHC010004290.1:0-11865 GCA_901007825.1 Macroramphosus scolopax | reverse complement strand
CAGAAACATGTCTGCTGCTTTGAAGGTCCCAGTGAGCGCTGTGGCCTGCATCATCCTTAAATGGAAGAAGTTTGGAACCAGGGGCTTGAGGCTGTAATTGCTGCCAGAGGAGCTTCTACAAAGTATTCAAGCAAACGTTCTGAATACTGATGCACAGGGGATATTTCTAGTTTTTATTTTTTATAAATTTACAAAAATCATAACAAAACTTCTTTCATGTTGTCATTATGGGGTGTTTTGTGTAGAATTCTGAGGAAAAAAAATGAATTTATTCCTATTTTCAATAGGGCTGTAACATAAAAGAAGTGAAGTGTTCTGAATACTTTCCGGACTGACTGTACATGAAGAATGTCCAGCAGTGAAGGCAGGCAGCACAGGGAAACAGACATTCACCAACGGGTTTATAGCTTCAAAATAAAAATAAAACTGACGGTCCAGGGAAGAGCCTTGAAGTTTCAATTATGACAAAGAACAGACACATTACCACCATGGAGCTTAGTTTATTATTCCTAAAGTGACGTAGCCAGTGGCAACTCTGTTTCCTGGATGGTGCATGCTCACGCATCCATGTAACTTTTTAGTGAGTTTCTCTGACCTTGTTTGATAAGCAGAACTGAAAGGAGAAATGCGGAGCCTGTTTATATTATCTAACTTCATGAATTCCTAAAAGGTTTCCCTTTGGTTTCAAGTTTTTTCCTACAAATTCCAAGTCTGTTAATTTTTATTCCAGGCAATTCAACATCCTGATATACTAAGTGACATCAATTATACCTGTGGAATAGCCCTTCTTAAGGAAGTAAATAATTTGGATTTGACTGGAAAGAATTTGATTCTTAACACGTTTTAATGGGTATAAAGATTACCTGTATCACCACACAGAGTTGTAAAGAGGATTATAACCCTTTAAATTCAGTTCTCTATGAGCATAATTTTTACAGTAATATTACCATTGTTCCAAATAATACACTCATCTGGTAAGAAGATGAGAACACAACACAATTCACTAGATAACAAAGCCTGATGATGTGACCGCCAATTTTGAGAGTGAAAATAAAATCACCTTTGATTGATTGATTGAATGCTTTATTTAGAAAGACATGGAAGCAGCACAAGTACAGTTCACAATTCAAGGTCCTCTAAACTGGATCGCTCATAAAAGCACAAAGGCTTGTTTACAATGAGATCCCTCACGCATTCAAATCATGATGTCATATAAGAAAACAGACAAAATATACAAAGTATACCCTCACAGTTCATAATCATCATACAGTCAGTTTACAGGTTACTATATGAAAGATGAAAGATATTTACATAAAAATAAAAAATAAAAGTAATAAAAAGAAGGGGGGGTAGGTTAGGACAGTTTCACTATCAAATCAGTGACCAGTGTTAGGACTTTGACAGGGGCCAGTTTGGGATTGCAGCCTCCTGAAGGTGATTTTTGAGGGCATTTTTGAAAGTGAGTAGGGTTTTACACTCCTTTACCTTGTTCTGCGAACAGTTTTTAAACAGTTTTATGACTTTATTTTTAGTGTTTATAAGTTTGACAGTCTTAGTATATTCTTTAAATTCACATACAAATGAAGTGGAATCGGGGATAACATTTGGCTTCTGCATTTATGGATGTGAAAAATGATCAGATACGTTTACAATGAATTCAATGTTGTATTTGTCTTGCTCAAAATATGTGGTGATATTTTTACATTTAATTGTAATATCATGATTTGTCTTACACAATAAATCCAAACAGTAACTGAAGCACAGAATGAAAGATAAATGCGTCACAATGAAAATCATCACATCGGTTTCCGAAGTTGCCTCATTGTTGATGGGCGTTTGTCGTCGTGACGTCACGACAGTGTTGGTTGACCCGCTGAATGCGTTCGAGCGAAGAGGCGGCGCGCCGGAAAGCTAACGTTTCAGGATAGCAGGAAACGAGCCGGAATCAAAATACAGCTTCAAGGCCTTCATCCGAGTTCACCCCTCATTTTTCAACACAGGAAGTGTATTTATGTATGCAAAGTGATTTTTGAGGGACGGGGGACCTGCAAATATTGGTTTATGCGAGTGAAGTAAGCGTTCGGCCTTGTCAACTTGGCTAACGTTGGGCCCTGCTATCCTTCACTAGCATTGGAGCTTACTTTTCGTTTGCAAAAGCAAAGCAAGGTAAGAGGAGGGAAATCAATATACCAACTTGTCTTGCTCTTATAGATCAAAACTTCCAATACAGATTTTAATTTTCTTTACTGGTAAGTCAGTGACAGTAAATAGTATGCTAGCTAGCGATCTGCTATCGGCTTCAAACACAGTAACGATCCTTGTTAGTGTTAAATTATTGGGTGATACCCCTCCTTAAATCACAGTGCAATGCTAATTTTATTTTATACCATTGAATAGATGAAGTTACAGAATTTGCATAACAAGTGCACAGTGACAGCTAAGTTGATTAAGTAACGTTATGCAGCAGAATGAGCTAACTACTTAGCATAAGAGTTTGGAGCTGTGGAGCTCCGGACAGAAAGTAAACATGAGCCCGTGGTGTGACAGACACCAGCACCGTCTCCTCAAACCAGCCGATGTGATTGAGTTGATGGCCTCTCTAAGTATGTTCTGTTCTTCTCAGTTATCAGTGGTTCTGGCATTAACCTGGTATAAGTTACGGGTTCCTTCTTCGAATCGGCTGTGTTGCGAATATTGATCAATCTTGCTTTGTTAACTAAAGAATGCAGTTTTTAGGTAGAAGCTCATTCTAACTGTATTCGTAGCATCTGAACCGACGTTTCTGCATACTTTAAGCAATGTTTGTGTTTCCTTATTCTGAGTGTTAACCAAATATTGTTCATCACAGAAGGTGAGCATGAACAGCATGAAGCACCTTCATGAACGTTTAATGTTATCGTTATTGAGTTTAGCAGATGTACAATGGGTCGACACATACAAAGGTAAATGTGCAATACTGTAAAATGAATTCCTTCATGGCGTTAGCCCTGACATTAACTTATTGAAAATCCTGTGTTTCAGTTATTAACATTAGGTTATTCACAATATAAAACTACAACATATTCATAAGACAGACAGTTGTAATGAATTTATCAACTCTATAAGGTTCTTAGGTTTGGCTCCCACTTTGTTGGGTGTTGAGGGTTGTGGGTCTTGTTATACATATTTGCTGAATTTACCATAATACTGAAGCTCCTAGCTTATCTTTATATTCAACCGTGACATGGTCTGTATTCCTCTCAACACAATCTGCCACATTATTAATAACATCTCATCAGCCAGTGGATGCTGTGGGGCTTTCACATGATCCCATCCCTGAACAAACACATACACACTCCAAACTGAATGTATATGAATAAGATGAGGAGCTCATTCTTTGAAGTCCTTCATATCTGTTCTGTAAGCACTGTCTTTGTCCATCCTGACCTACTGCTCCTTTTGTTTTGGTAGGAATGAGTGATGACCTCTGTGGTAGTGTCAGACAGTGGAGGGAACATAGTGGAGTATGTCACCGTGGTGGAGGAGTCCCAGCAGGTAAGCCTTTTGTGATTCTTTGAGAGGTGATGCTAATGATTGCTAAGACAGTGGAAGAAGAAAGGTACACAGTATTCATCTTTGGGTTGTGATGTTCATTTGGAAATGAGATGTCTGCTTCAGTTCAGATCTTAATGTTACTGTCAGGGTGTGACAGCATCAAAGGACCCTCCAGAGGAAGACGTGTGTGAAGACACCTCTGAAACCTGTGTGAGAGTTGTCCTCCAACAGGGAGAGTGGCATACAGAGTTGCAATGAAGTCACATAAATGGCTTAGTGTTATCTGAAGGATATACAAAGGAAAAGAAAAAAAGACGCCCCGTTTTCACAAGCTTTCATGAACTAAACTTTACTTTTCTTGTACAAAGTGCGGTTTGAATTGTTAGCGAGAAGCTCTTTAAATGCCATGAGTAGCCCAGACGGAGATAAATTATTATCATTGAGTGAACAGTTTTCATTCTCAATCTGTTCAGACCTCAAAGCTCACACGAAGCAGCATTCCAAACCTGGTAGACACTTCGTCTAGTAACTGTTAGACCAGACAATAAATACTTGTGGATAACTTTATCCGGAAAAAATACATTTCTGAGAGCTGGAAATGCACTGACATGTCTTTTTCTTAACTGTGCAGTGTGAGCAGCAGCCCACTGAAGAGGAGGAGGACCATGAGGTTCAGCAGGAGGTAGAGGCGGTGATTGTGGAGGACGATGTGGAGGAGGAGGAGGAAGAGGAAGAGGGTGTGGTGCTGCAGGAGGAGGGCTGTCCAGCGGTGATTGTGGAGGAGGTGCCTAGTGCTCAAGTGGAGGAGTGCTACTCTGCACAGGTCCTGGTCTATGACGACGAGATGTACCTGATGCAAGACGTGGCCGAGGAGCAGGAGGTGGTCACAGAGGCGGCAGAGACGGGTGGGTCTGTGCTCTGAATGAGGTGAAATCTTTCTAAAGACTCAGAATGACAGGAGGACTTCAAGGATAAATCTGGTGTTTTCCAACCAGGTTCCTATTCCCACATGTATGGTGGTTGAAATGACATGTAGGGACCTCCATTATTGTAAGTGGTGCAGTGATCAGGGAGAACAATATCCAATGTTTATAAAACGGCTACTTGTCAAAATATTCAAAGAAGTGTGCAAGAAAACAAGTCTGAGTGACTGTCTTTATGTGGTCGCTGTGATGTAGATATAAAGAGCTCAATCTAAGCTAAGGAAAGTACAGGTTGTAGTAACAGATGACGAAACACTTGGAAATATAGTTATGAATATTGTGATTTTTGCAAATAATCCATCTATATATTCCTTAATTCCACACTTTGAACCTTGAATATAGTATATATATAGTATATATATACTGGTTTTACAGAACTTCACAAGGTATATGTAGGTATATTATTTTCAATGTCTGACAAGGTCAAAAAGAAACATCATTTGGACAAATCATGTGGGTTGGAAAATCCCAGTGACGTTTTACAGCCACCTCTCAAGAAACAGACAAGTCACAAAATTCACTTCTCAGAAAAAGACAAACCTATAGACAACGGAGGCATCACAATACTGAACATACCCTACATACGAGATGCTAGTGCTTCTATTGAGTAATGAACTGAAGGTATTACTGTAGGGAAATTAAACATGGGAATGATTGCTGGATGTTTGACGTGGATAATTTACCGTGCGTTTCTTCCCTGCAGGTCGCCTAGCTAATCGATTACATATGACTAGATATGCACACACGTGATCAACATTATCTGAAAGATTCTGTGCTCCTGTTCTCAGTGGAGATGTCAGGTCATGACATGGTGTGTTTTGACAAAACGTTCGAAGCAGCTGAAGCTCTTCTCCACATGGAGTCTCCAGGAGGACTGCACAACGAACGCAACACAGGTGAACCAACTCTGTAAAACTAATGACATTTGCATGAGCCTCAGCCGATCTGAAGAATGTAGAATGAAAATAATGGATTGAAATTAACTGATTATTCCTTAAGTTGCCGCTGAATAGTGAAAAAGAAACATGACACATTAATCATCAACTTCTTGTAAGGAAATGGGTGCTGGGTGCTTAAACTGGTAATTAAAATGCAAATCAGCGAGACACCGTTTGACTCGGTGCCAGTGGAAAAGCTCCATTAATGTGTTGTGTGTTTGGCCCCAGCAGAGGATGTGATGATGGAGACGGTTGTAGAAGTTTCTACAGAGTGTGGACCCATAGAAGAGGAGTCCTTCCCCATCCCGCCTGACTGTGAACCTGTTACCAAGAAGAAAAGAGGAGGTCAGTGCCGCCACAACACACCGCTACTCTTCAACTGCTGCTACAGGGAACCTCACGTTACCTGGTGGAGAGAGAAGAGACAGATCTTGATGCTGAATTTAACTTTTAAACCATGTGTGCTTTGAACACAGGAGGACGCAAGGCCAAAACACACCAGCCTGCATCCAATGGCTCATTTGAATTGGGGATGAAGAAGAGACCGAGGGAGGGAAAAGGTAGGTGTGCGTGTGGTGATGGGCTATTGTAGATTTTAAAGTTACATAGATAATGAATTACAAAAAAAGTAAACATTAAACTATTTAGTTCAAAACACATGCGTATCCCAGTCCTCCCTCCAAGTGGGGAGGACTGGGAACAGGTTGGGATATTGCCTCCAGGTTTACTGACTGACCAGGTGGAAATCCTGAATGGAAGGCAGGTCAACACCAACGGTCGTTTCCTCACCTGTTGTAGTCTGCATGTAGCAGATCCTGAGTTCAGGTCCTGATGTCTCAGGATGACGTCCTCTGCTGTAGGTGTGTCAAGACACCAGAAGTTAGGTCGTCCTACCAACACCACCATAGTACTTACAAGAACGCTGTCCTGTGTGCATTGTAGGCAACGTGCCTGCTTGGCTGCAGGCGTCTATAAACTCAATAGTGAACAGTAAGAAGATCGATGCATAACTGGAAACACTGACCATTACATAACTTGTCCATGTCCTCTGCTCTCCTCGTAGTAAATGTAGTGTTAGTCATATACTGACAGTTTAATCACTACTTATTCAAAGGACGCAGAAAGTTTCTGTCGTTCTCTCTGCTCCTTCAGCAGTAAGTGATTTGTTATTTTATTATCCAGCAGCAGTACCAAGCTCTCATTTTATTAACTTTGTTAATAAGAGTCATCATTGCAGTGTTTTATTGTCCTTTTCATTCAGTATAATAATGAAGCAGCTGCATCGTTTTGAAAAGCCTCTCTTGCCTTTTAAAATGCCACAGTGCCTTCTATTAATACTTCTATTAATACTTCTATTAATACTTCATATGTAACAATGACAGAAAATCTGCAGGCCGCGTGTCATTTAGACGGATGAGAACACCGAGGGTGTTAACAGCCTCACCGCCGGTGCAGGAACAACACAGGTCTAAATGCTCATGTGTCTCCCTGTGTCAGCAGAGCAGACGTCCTGAGCATCTTCCTGAGAGCCGGCTGCGTCTCATACAGATACAAACATGTACCTGGACAAAGAGTCGCTGTACATTTCAGACTAAATAATCACACAAACCGTATCAGCCATGTAGTCTGATAAGTATTTTGGCTGTAATCATGCAGCCCTAATGCTAACATGAAGGAATATTATAGAGACTGTGAAGCTACACTACTACATTCATTTGGTAAATGCAGCCTTTACTTCATTTGTCTTTTTGTTTAGAGTCTGACGAATTACTGTGAAACATGCAATAGATCAGAATGCAACGGATGCTCTTCCAGCTGTTTGAGCTCTTCATCCATGTGTTGGCGTGGTCTCACTAACACACAAAGACTGTTTGCCTATCAGAGCTGACATGATACGTTTGGACCCCGAACAGAATCTCCTTCACTGAGTGGTTCCGCCACCATCGGACTGTTGACTGTCATCAATCCTTTCATAGAACGAGGGTTTCATGTTGCTGTTCTGTTTCCTCCAGGCAACACCACCTACTTGTGGGAGTTCCTGCTGGAGCTGTTACAGGATAAAAACACCTGTCCCAGGTATATTAAATGGATGCAGAGGGAGAAGGGCATCTTCAAACTGGTTGACTCCAAGGCTGTGTCCAAGCTGTGGGGCAAACACAAGAACAAGCCTGACATGAACTACGAAACAATGGGACGGGCACTCAGGTCAGCAAGTCTGCACAAACCTCAAGAACTCTCACAAAGTCAATTATCTATAAAATGTGACAAGTCCTGTATGTGTGTGTGTTGTGTGTAGATATTATTACCAGCGGGGCATCCTTGCTAAGGTGGAGGGTCAGCGGCTGGCCTACCAGTTCAAAGACATGCCCAAGAACATACGGGTGATTGACGATGAGGAGGAGGGTGAGGATGTTGACGACAGTGAGGGCATGGTGTCCCGCCAGCAGGGGCCGGGCATCTTGGGCACCAACATCCCCACTGCCACTCAGCCTCAGCAGACCTACGTCACCGTCATCCCCGGGAATTCCTCTTCAAGGTCTGACACGTTCATCCTGTTTGAATATCACTCAGATATCTTCATGACGTTTGTCCTTTGCATGTTCTGAAGTTCTCCAAAACCGTGTCAACCTTCTTTAGATCCTCTCTGTGTTCCTCACAGTCCCCAGAGGTCATTACAGTTAGCTCTGTTAATCAAAAGTAGTATTTAAGAGGCGCTGCTCAGTGCATGACTTCAGGAACATCAGGAACATCAGGAACATCAGGAACATCAGGCCGTAACCGTGGTCACCATCTGAATACAAAATGTGACTAAAGGATGAGCTAATTAAACAACACAATTTCCTAATCCTGAATCCATTTCAAAGCATCGTGTCTGTGTGACGCATTAGGACACTTCATCAGACCCGTTCAAATCTGTTTCAGCATGCCAGATCTTCAAGTTGATCCCAACATCATCCACCACCAATGTACATGAAAACATTTCCATCGACATTGAATGTTTTATTCAATTGTTAGAAACGTTTCCCCCGGTTACTAAACATGTGACAGTAACCTGTGTGGTGCAGGTCACCCGGGTCGGAGCCCAGTTTGAAAGGGGATTGGTTTCAGTTGAGGAATGAAGTGTTGAGAATTGATCAACTAACCAGGTCCTAGGTTGGAAAGGAAACGGTTACTTTATACAGCGCCTCTCTGATTTCTACCTGCTTTACCATTTTGCTCATTAACCCATTCACACGTACATTCACACACTGTGGACTCACAACTTGTGGCTGCTGTGCAAAGCTGCTGACACATTCACACACTAATACACTGATGAGAAGCATCAGGACACTAAACACAGTCCCTGGAGGAGTCCGGGACCAAACCAGTGACCTTCTGGTTACCAGACGGCCACTCACGCTGCTGAACCATGGCAACCGCAGGATTCTCATATCAATCATATCAATATAATCATAATGTCCATTTTGGCAGAAACTGCATTAACCTTTTTATCAACTGCCTTTAAAGTCTTCACCACATACGCTAGGGTTCAAAGGTCAGGGGTCAGCTGGTCTGTCCAGCATCGACCTCCATCATAACCAGCTCCATGAAATAATCACCTGGATGCTCTACGGTCATTATTAGTGTCCAACAATCAGTCCAGATGTGCTGAACACATCTGGGATGGATCTGAGAGTTGTTGCTTTGATTGTCTGATTCCAGGTGATTTTAGAGAATGAATACCAAGTGATCAACATGCAGCATCATTACAGAGGTTGGATTCTTTAACAATTCTACACATGGAAACATTTAAAAAACAAAGCTTTGGATTAGAATCACACTTAGTTGGTGCTGAACCATGAAAGAGGAAACAAAGCATTGTGGGTAATATTTTAGGAAACTGTTATTGTGTTCACACACTTGGGATTCTGTCAATCACTTTGAATTAGACATTGGAAATGGTTTTCATTGATCACTAACATGTTCCATAGTTGTTGAGCACATCTGGACTCAGAATGATCAGAGAGCATTGAAGATCATTATTGGATGGAGCTGTTAGATGGAGTTCAATGCTGACGGGACCAGCTGACCCACAACTCTTCAACAGTAGTTTACATTACGGATTTACATGAGATGTAAACTGCAGCTGGACTGGTTTTAGTGGGTATAGAACTGCAAGAAGGTTATTATATAATAATCAAAGCTTTTTAGCTCCTGTTCTGTCTCCTTGTTACAATCTTGGACTGCAGTCAAACACAGGCTAGTTGTTGTTAGGACATCAGTTAGAATGGAGAAATAGAACTATTGAAAGAATGTGATTGATGTCCTTATTTTTCTTTCTGCTGCAGGCCCATCCGAGCTATGCCACTGGTCATGACTAATTCTCTGGGTCAGGTGACATTAAACTCCTCCTCCATCTTCACCACCAGTGCAGGAGTCCCAGTATCCGTAGCTAATGCCAGCGCGCCCCCAAAACTGGTCATCCAGGCGCTGCCCACCATGCTTCCCACAGGCGCCAAAGCAGGCGAGAAAATCACCATCATCACCATCCCTGCCAACCAGCTGGCAACGCTCATGCAGGGGAACCCGTCTGGTCTGACGCAGCTCATTCAGGCCAAACCTGTCGCTTCACAGCTAGCGCAGGCCGCCACCAAACCGGCCGCTACGCATACGGTCCAGCTAACGGCAGGCCGCCTGGCGCCGCAGCTAATCCTAGCCAAACCAACAACGGTGGCTCCATCGCTGCAGCAGCTCTCTGTGCAGTTCTCCCAGTCTCACTCTGCCTCACACAAAAGCCCCACCCAGCCCCTGAAGCCCTCCAGCAGCCAGCCGAACGCAGCACAATCAGAGGCCGCAGCAGAGGCTGTGCCACCCTCCAACCCACCAGCAGCATCAGCAGAAACATCAGCTTCCTGAGAGCTCTACCGTTAGCCAGGGGGGCCAGGAAGTGACTGTGGACACTGCTTAGCAAGTGCGGGACATAGCCCCCCCCCCATCATCATCATCATCATCATCACCACCACAGAGCAGAGCTGCTCTCTGATTGGCAAAGACTGTCAGCCTACTCATGAAGCCCCATGCAGGATTAAAGGGACTGTTGTATGAACACACACGTTCAGAGCTCAGACGAGATGAGCAGCCTTAGATTGTAAATGAAACAACTGCTTTTTGTAATGAAACATGATATTAAACGCCTGACAAGAGTTTGTTTTAAACAGAAATGTACAAAGCATTTTTTGATACTCAGAAGGTATGTATCAGTGTAGCTGTAAGTTGAACTCATCTCTTTGTCCTCTTCTGCTCAAGTGTGAAGACGTCTGTCACTCCACAGCACTGTCAGTTTCCAAACACCCTTTTGTCTTTTTTTACTACCAATACAAAGGGAGAGAGGATGTCTGCATCCATATACAGAAAACGAAAGGTGTGCACCACATTCGAAGTATAATGTACTATTTTTTCTTGTACTATCAGTGTAATGAAGTAGATTTTACTGAAATATGTATTATAAAAAAAAGACAAATGTGAATTCAAACTGTTATTTGGTCTCTTATTGAAACATTTCTACACACAATCCTGAGGAATAGGACAATGGTGCTCTATGATACCTAGTGGCATGTTAAGAGCTGATTGTGTGTGTACAGAGATATAACCAGCAATACATGTCGGGTCTGAGGGATCACTGAACCCGGTCAGTGTCCGACAGAGATGGACATTATGGTTTTAGTTCTTCCCTCCGTTACATCGCTGTGGATAACAAGCGGAGGGAAAATATGTACATTGTTTAATTGAATAAGTACCAACACACACACACACACACACACACTGTTGACTTCGTGCAACAACTTCCTTCATCCTCTAAATAGGATTGGACAGACAAAGAGGCGTGTGTGGCTACAGTGAGTTGTGTATTCAGGCTAAATGCGAAGTGAGTTCTTGCTTTGTGTTGATCAGGGGATTACCTCTGTGTATTTCATTACTTGTGTATTTCATTACTTCTGTGTATTTCATTACTTCTGTGTATTTCATTACTTCTGTGTATTTCATTACTTCTGCGTATTTCAGTTACTCACACGTGAATGCGGCAGGTAATCAACTGGCAAATACTCGTCTTCTTAAGGAAAAGAGGAGAGGGGGCCGAAGTCTGGAGGACTGCAGTCCCACTCGGAAATCACTGTTTGAATTGAATTTGACGGATCACAATGAACTTAAAATGCTGGTTTTCTGAATGAGGTTTGGCTACAGTTACAGCCCCTCGAGACACCGTGGCAAAGGCTCTGCTTGGTGTTCTGGTCGGTTCTCTCGGACTCAAAATAAAAATGTCTCAACGCCTCCACGTACTTAATTTTGTTGTTGCAGACTGGGAAGCTCCCAGTCTGTTGGTTTACAGTCAGTTGTTGTACAAGGCAACTACAAGGCATCTGTCCTGTGCC
>CAAKHC010004289.1:0-14451 GCA_901007825.1 Macroramphosus scolopax | reverse complement strand
TTCCCCTACAGGATAATGCATTGACGATGTCACTGCAAATAGATAACAGATAGAAGTTTCATTATCTCCAAAGGTCGGTGCCTTCCTGCCGTGTTAGACGCCCTCCTGAGACACCCTATAACATGTAATCACCCCCTATCAGCCACATTACAACCAATCATCTGCAGATGCAGTCAAGATAATCTATTTATATATATATACTCCATTGCGACTGTTATTGTGATTATTGAAATCTAAAGTGAGTCCGTATAACTGGTGACGTTCCAGGTTTCTGCAGACATCTGGCCGAGCTGCTTAACGGAGTGGATTTACAATCACCTGTATGGGGAATCCAACTTTTAGACTGGGGGAAAATAACTAACCTCTCTAATGGATAAGTGCCCTAGAATGCTTAAAGCTGAGCCTGTACTTGTGTGTGTGTGTGTGTGTGTGTGTGTTTGAAGGCATGTGTGTGGTAATCTCCATGGCAGGTTCCTTGCCATTAGTGCACTACTGAACAAGGCAGCAATTCATTCAGCAGCTTTAACTGTCTGGTGCGTGTGTGTGTGAGAGAGAGCGAGAGGAATAAAGAGAGAGGCAGAAAATCTGTGTATGTGGTGTGTGTGGCTGTACGGCAGGTTTCTAAATGCAGAGTGTGTGTTGTTTTTGGAGAATTGTTTCCGTGTGCCTGTCTGCACCATATGGCCCTATGTGGAAAATGGCCCCTTTAGGGGTCTGTGTGCATGGGGAATATGTGTGTGTGTGTGTGTGTGTCAGGGAGAGAATATGTGTATTTGTGTGTATGAATGCGTGCACGGCGCAGCGGTCTGGTCTGCCCAGAGTGAAGCTGTAAAAACAAAAACGTCTTGAGAAAAAGAAAAAAGACTACACTGGAGCAGTGATGTCAAATACAAGCCTATTTTCTCTCTCGCACACGCACACGCACACGCACACGCACACGCACACGCACACACACACACACACGTTTGTCACATTAATGAAGTTCGTCTGTATCTCATGTTTTGCCACCGTTATGATGTCTCTGGTCTTTACATAATAACGTCTCCTTGTACATTTCCAATAATTTCTTTCTTTCTTGCAGGGATTGTTTTCCACCTCCCTCCTAATTGAAAACTTTTGCATTGTAAAAAAAAAAAAAAATAATCACTTCAATTGTTTCTTCCGCTAATCACTTAATTTCCTCCTCGCTTTTCATTTGTCTGTTTTGTTTTTCGCTCGTCGTTTATCTTGCGTGATTGGCGTAAACCTCAGGGCCGCGGTAATGACTTCTGAGGTTAACGAGCTTCTGCTAACAATCACTCATTCACACACGCACACACACACACGCACGCGCGCACGCACGCACGGCAATCAGGTATGTACATTATACACAGATGTAAGAGCGTGTGTCTGCACACATGAGCGTGCACACACAGACTTACACATTTTGAGATTGTCTTTGAGCGCTGAGTTTATCGCAGGGAACCCGTCACTGAAGATGTTCACGTAGTTTCAGTTTGAAGGTCGGATCTGAGGTTGGAAGTCGATTTTGCAAGAAGAACATACAAATTACAACCGGCTTCAATAATGCATTTGTGCTTTTTTAAGATCGTGACAGCAAAACCATCCATCCATCGAATTCAGGAACATGGATATTGTTGTCTCAGGGAAAGAGTTTTAAATTGGGACTGAGAGACTTGTAGCTTAAAGAAAAGCAGGAGATTGTTGACAGTGTTTTGATTTAAATCTCCACATGGAACTGATTGGCTGACTCGCTGTTTGATACCGAACCCAGCAGGAATCACACAATTCTATATCATTAAATGCACAAAAAAAAAGGAGCATTCAATCTAATTTTGTGAGTCATAGAAGCAGTCAAAATGATTTTGTTTGCACACCGTTCAACCTTAATATATAACATGTAACACTGTATTCCAGCTAAAGACGCTCTTATCAAAACTTGATCAGCGCCCGCTGGAAGCCGAACAGGCCGATGAAGACCATCGTTCAGTGGGTCTGCTCGCCCTCTGTTTATAGCGTAGCTGTTAATATGTATTAACCAGAACGCATCGTGAATCCCAGGCAACATATTCCACTCTGTTACAGACGCACGTTAAACCGGTACCTTTTTACAGCTCGACGAAAACAAACATTTTTTATTTTAGGTACAGCCAGATGAAACTAATGCGGTGTAACAGCCCTGCAATAAAACCTCCCTTTATGAGGGTTATAATGTTCGGTTTGTATCAAATCTGTTAAAGAGGGCTGTTTATTAATTTTAATGGTTGTTTTGGAGGCTGTGGCGGTTTGCTGTTGAACTCGCCTCGGTGATACCGAGAGGAGATCCTTCGTTTTTGTCAACACATTTTCTCTTTTTACTCGTTTTGTACACAACAACTCAAAGGATTATGATGTAATACAAACAGTACACGTACGGGGCGGGGTGAGGGGGGGGTAGTTTCCCTTTGCATTCAAAGGAACGTCATGTAGTGCACATATTGTTTCTCACATGAAATCCCTGGCAGCATCACCGGGCTGCAACAAATGAGTCTTCTTTTGCAAATTACAGCGGAGCCCTCGAGCGACTGAGCTACACAACGGTCTTAAACATCCAACCGGTCAGACCTTGCAGAACCTGGTGCATCCGCCTAAAGCAGCAATAGATTAAAGACTTTTTGGATGCAAAGCTTGGAGCTACTAGAGTCCACTAAGCTTGATGAATGACTGGAATCTAACTGGGCTCTGTCTTGACTGCAGTCCTCCTGGGGTGAACTCTACCTTAATCTCTCCTTCCCTTCGGTTGCTCTCTCTGGTATCTTGATATGGTCTGTGTTCTGCAGGGACTTCTAAACATTTACATTTCTGCTTTCAAGTGCTGTTTATATATGGCCCTTATCTGCTATCTAACACATACACGCACGTTCAGGCAGGGACAGACGGTGAATCAAACCTTTGGTCGCTGTGACAGCAACACTGTTGCTATTTCCATAATAGGACAAGACGAGAGAGACAAGGCAGTAAGAGAAAAGAGTGCCACATAGACAGAAGGAGGGGGAGGCAGTTAATTTGCCACCAGAGTGTTTGTGGTGAGGTGAGGCGTGGAACTTTTGGTGACTTAAGCTCACAGGCTTTTTTTTTTTTTTTTTTTTTGTGAAACTCCATTTTGCCCCAGTATTTCTCTTTTCTTCTACCTCCTTAGTTTATAGCCTCTGCTACAGATCAGCACCCCGGGGGCTGGTAGGGATTAGTTTTCTTGCTCAAGGACCCGTTGGCAAGATGAACTTCTATAGTCACATGCGAGAAAGTTGGCCTTCTGGTTGAGGGATGCCTCAGTCTTTTGTCACCCTGCCACCTGGCCCCCGCTAACCTTGGCTTGTGCGCTCGACTGCTGCCCTATCTTGATGAACTCTCGTCAGATTTCCAGCGTGGAAAATCCGGAGCAGTTGTTCCACCCTGTTCCTCACAACAACAGTTTTTAAAGAAGTCGTTTCGAGGCTTAAGGGGACCTGCGCAGAGCTATTTTCTGCTCGGAGCACTAATTTTGGGGCCTCGGATGCCTTGAATCGACAATCGAGCATTAATCTGTCTGCCATGAACAGCAAGCTGAGCAGAGGGAGGGGTGTGTAGAGCCTTGTAATGGTGACATTTTGGTGAGAGAGTATGAGGAAGTGACACGTAGGTGGAAAGAATCTAATCCCGGCTCCCGTCTCACACTTGCTCTCAGTCATAAACGCACCATAATTGAACAGTGATTGAACACTTCTTATCTGCTTATCTGTCAAAGAGGTTGAAAGTGAAGATTCACGAGGTGTGTGTGTGTGTGTGTGTGTGTGTGTGTGTGTGTGTGTGTTTGTGCGTGTGTTTGTGTGTGCCGTCCGATCCTTATCACACCGTTTGACTCAGATCTTCTTTTAAGGCAATGAATTCGCATCTCCTTCTCCTTCTGTCCTCCAGTCCTCTTCCCTTTTGGGCTGTGTTTTCTAAATCTCTCCCAGCCTCCGTTGATCTCCTTTAGTCTCCACTCCCGTCTCTGTATCTCCCTCTGAAGTCCAAGAACACCTATTGTCAATCGTGATTTGCCAGGAGACGGCAGCTGCAAAACCACTGGTCACTTTCCCGTGTGGCGTAAAATAAAACTATGAAATATAAACCTGGACAAAGTATCTCCGATCAGATCTTTTGTTCCACTTTTCTTTCACTCTGTCGTCCTATCTATGGTTCCTTCCCCTTGGCCTCCGTCTGTTTATCATATCATGAACTTCTCTCTCACGGTTCAGTGTTCCTTATATCTTTTATGAGTTTACCCATGTGTAATTAGTATCCAGAAACATGCGGAGTTGCGGGTTTGGCAAGTTTAAAGGCAACACGGCTGCCAACAAACAGCTATCTCATTGTCTGTTGACATATGTTGAGAGCAGATTTGTTTGAATTCAGGAACGTTGCTTTTCTCCAAAGGAATCAGGGCGAATGGAGGTGAAAGGGTTCGCTGTCCAAAGATCCTCAGGTCAGCCGCGACTTCCTTTTGTTTAAATCATCCCGTAGCAAAGGATAAATAAACGTCTGAATCGTCAAACGTTTTGCAGGAGTTTTTGGTATTTGCATGCCTCCGAGCTTTAAGTTGTTTGCCAGGATTTGCGGTTTTGTTTGACTCATGCATAACTGCTGCGTAATGGTGCACGTACACATGCTGCAAACATGTACAGACAGCAGGTAGTGATTGACAGCGAGGGGAACTACCACAAGGCAGATAGACAGGGGGGGGGGGGGCAGCCACTCATACCTGCATGTATATTTGACATTGTCACATACTATATGTGGTTCGGCCTCAGGGCTGAACATGTGGACACACTTCCAGCTGTCAATTACAGTAAAAAGAAAAATGGAAGAGAGTCTCGCCAACACTGATGATATTCTCTTATTTCTTTCTTTCATTCACCATCAGATCAGAGGGAGATTAGAAAGGAGAATAGAAGAAGAGGAAGAGGGGGGAGGGTTGGGTATGAAAAAATAAGAGATGAAAGGATTTAGGGTGTATAACAGCCAGATAGGTTTAAACTCTTTATGTGTTTTGCGCGTCAGTGCCTGTATTTGTGTGTGTGTGCATGTCGAGCTCTGAGGGTGTATCAGCAGTTAGCTGGGTGTGAGAACTAAAGATTGCATACCTTCGCTCTAATGACTGATCCACACCTGAATCTCTCCGCTGACGTACTTAAGGTTGTCCTGATAGAGTGAATAGGTCACATGAGTCAGGCTCATCTCCGCGGTGAATAACCCTGATAAGCTCTGACAGAACAGGCAAGACAGGCTGTGTTGAGATTCATCACTTTCACATGTGACCGTGTCGCTGCGTTGACGAGCTGCTGTCTGATGTCACGCCCCCTCATAAGAAAAGATCTCTGGTGGAAAGCAGGAAGGTCAACATGCATTTGCACAGGTGCACTCTGTCTGACGTGCACCTGCTTAAAGTCCACCTGCACTCCGACTGCTGCTACAACAGGTGTTTATGTTTGTACATCTGTCTTTGGGATGCCGCTCCGTCTTCCCTTGAATCTTTTAATCAGAAGTTCAGCGGAGGAGGAAGACGTCTGCACACCGAACCACTTAACGGGATGAACGGTCGATAACATTCTGTCCATATTTCAGTCGGAAGACATGAGGAGCTTGAATCATCTCTCCTAAGACCCGCATGTGCTCTCTCCTCCATAAAACCATCCGGAGCATCACCAGACAGGTGATTGACGTCATCGTGAGAATGAAGACTTGGATGTATATTTAGCTCCGTGTCGTTAAAGGCAGCCTCCTGTGGATGAGCACATGTGCAGTGTCGTGTATGTATAAATATATATGTGTATATATAATCGAGTCTTGCAAAGAGACGTCATCTTATATCTCTGCTTCTCTATCTCACATCCTCTCAGCTCTCTGCTTTTTAAAGGCACATAACACCTAAAAATAAACCAGACGTAAAGGTACCATCTGCCTCAACAGGGAAACCGGTACGATGAAGATTCAAGGATTTATAATCCTCTGCAAATTCTTGCGAGATCAGAATCAGATTCTGTCTGGACCGTAAGAAACATAAGAAGATGCTGCTGTTTGTCTTGTAGCCATGTCAGATGTTCTTGGCTTCTCAGCCACCTTCTGCAGGGAAAAGCGATGATTAGGTGGATTTCATAGCTGCGAAGAGGTTCGTTTGTTTGTCTCTTAGAAGGACGAATGAAACTGGACCCTGGTGATTTTTATTGAACTTGTTAGAGGGCTGTTTAACATTTTGGGACGGGTCCTTTTTAAACATCGCGAAAGGAAATCCATCCCCTTTTTTTAAATGTCCTTTTGCAGCGGTCTCATTAATCTTCATTTCATGTTCATCAATTCAGCAATGGTGCTCAGCCTCTCTCTCTATAATATGTTCTCTGGAGTTCATCCCCTGAGCTTCAACTTCCCTCTATAGCTCGGTGTGGATGGATGGACGGACGTGAGCTCACATAAAACCCACGGTCGTTTATTTCTCCGTCGCCACGCCGCCGGGCGACAGAGTAATTAGGAAAGGAACTTTTATTGCTTCGGAAGGTGAAGCCGAGATATATCGTCCTGTGACGTTCCCCAGATTGAACAGGTAAAACATGTAGCACCTGTTCTAACGGACAGACTGACGGCTTGAAGACTTCAGCGATATGTGACATCACCTATTTGTCCAATATTCGGCGTACAGGAGTCTAACCCGACGCCTCGGGTGCAGAAACACAGAGACTGGCAGTTCTATTGTTGTACGCATCAATACGAGTGTGAAGGGGATCTTTAAAATACACGTTGGCCTCTTTACACTCTCTATAACTCAGAAGTTCAAAGTCAGGCTTTAGGTTTTTTTTTTTTTTTTTACTGAAATGCTATAAAATGGACACACAGCGATTTGCAAGACCTCCTCGGGGGAGTGGGATGGGATTATTGTTGGAGGCATCACTGTGCAGTCTCGCTGCTGTCGGAAAACAGTTTTCTAGGCAGTTTTCCACTGCAGCAACTTGAGTCTTTCGTCAGGTGGAGCGAGCGTTTACAGTAACTGCCGCCCCCCCCTCCCCCAGTCAGCACTTTCAGCCTTCTGTTTCCATTACAGCCTCACAAGTTAACACCATAATTCTCTGACAGCTTTGATGGGAAGGTAAAACTCCGAGCGAGCCAAAGTGACGAGCCGGAGAAACAGAAGTTGCATACTGCCGCACTGCAACCGTCTCATCTCCTCCGTGTTGATATCTAGTTGTTGATGCTTCGGCGTACTTGGAATTCACGTCACAGCTGCAGCCAACTTGTGCGTCTGGCTGAGGCGATCCGGCGTCCAGCTTAAGGAATGGGTGCTTATTCCACCCCTGATAATGACCCTCAAAGTGATGGTACATTGGCGGTTTCTGCAGCTGGAACACATACAAAGGTTATAAGCGACCTACAAGTTGTTGAAAATTGCCAGTTGTTATTGCTGTAGATCATTTTCTTCCTCAGCCAGCACGAGTATTGTTCAGCTCGTCTTGTTGAAAGGTCTTCAGTACATTTTATGGAGTGGGGTCCCGCTGTAAGTCTTTTACAGCTAGTTGTAATGTTCCCAGGGGCAGGACAAATGTCTGATAACCATCCACTCTCTGTGTGAATCTGTGTATACATGTATGTCTTTTTCTAGTTATTATCCTTGACAAAGGAAATGAAAGCTCAGACGGAGCCCCAAGGCTTTCTGAACTGTCTCAGTGTCCTTCACGTGTGTGTGTGTGTGTGTGTGTGTGTTTGTGTGTGTGCGGCAGAGCACATCTGCTGCTATAACAAAGTGTACGAGACCACTCAGTTTGTGCCGAACAAAAGGACAGAATACCCTCATCTTCATCTCCGTCGGTGACACACACACACACACACAAACGTATGAATGTACTGTTGGCCCACATTGTAAGGAAGTGATTGAATCTCAGCTTTTATTGTGAAACATCGGGCAGTATCACGACCTCCTTCCTCTTTTTTTTTTTTTTTCTGTCTTCGTCTGCAACGGTTTGTATTCAGTAACTATTATCTGTGGGTTGTTTTGTTTGTCTGTGCGGTGTACATGTGTGTTGCATCGGATATTAAAGGCCCATAACCAGACAACAGCAGCGTTGTGGACACATTACATCCTGCAGTTGCCATGAGACGGTTATCTTCATGTATTGTAACTGTAAAATGTTTTTAAAGGAAGTGGCGGTATTTAGATAAGCAAGTATATTATTCACTCATTAACAAGAAGTACATGAGTTTATTGTCCGGTGTCAGCGCAGCAAATCTGTTTGTTTCTGTCATTTCCTGGTCGTCCCCCTGCAAACCCCCCAAGGTCTGATCACAGGAAGCTGTGGGGTCGCACGCACACACACACATGCACGCACACACACACCTCTTCCTCTGCCCAAACTGTCACACCAGTACGAGAAATGGATGTGGAGAGCCAATAAGAGAGGGAAAAGAGGGGGGAGGGGTCAGTGTTCAGGTCTTTGGTTCCAACCTGCATTCGTATTTGTTAAATTACACGATGAACGGTGGAAGTCGACTTCCATCGCATGAAGCCTTTCAACCAATATCCCGAGTCGGACACCATCGATGTATCTACACACATCTTACCCCAAGTTCACACTACACTACCTTGCGATCTATAAGTCACACGGTGGGCTCCGGTTCGGATCTTCCTCTGATCCGGAGCTTCTGTCAGTGAGCTTCAAAGGTGGAATAAATAAGGGCGAAAACAGCGGAGTTGTAACTATGTATTAAACTGTGCTGTGAGGTATTCCTCTCGGTCGTAGTTCTGAGACATTCTATGTGCAGCTCCTCTCGCTCCTTCATCACTCCGTACGTTGTCTTTTTACTCGTGGCTTCGAGAGGATCATCTAAACACTCTAAAACAATATTTCAAGGATCTAGAGGATCAATTATTCATCAGACACGGCTTATTATCTGCTTCCTTCTGTGTGCTGTTGTTGTTCTTGGTGTGCTTTTCATCATTTTTACTTTTTATCTAAGAATTCCATTTTGCACACATTCCTCTCGAACGACGTCTCGATGCTCTGCGCGGTTCGTTCGGATGCAGCGACGGAGGATTTCGAGCCGTTAGCGACGGTGTTTGGTTAGTTAATCCGCTGCTAAAGCAAAAAAAAAAAAAAAACACTAAATGAGGATTTAATGAAGTTGGATTACTTCTAAATAATGTAAATGATTAGATGCTAATGGGGGGACTGACCCTTTAATGCTGCCACGTTACGAAGGATTTCATCAATTACAATTCAATGAGGGGGAATTGATCGTCAACCCTTATTGGGGGATTGTATGCATACTTCTTTTTTTTTCTCCAACTCCATATTGAATGATTTGTTTGTACATGTTGATGTGAGCATGTGTGTTTGTTTATGTGTGTGTGTGTGAACTACCAGGATCTTCTCTCATCACTTCCCTCCATCTCCTGGCAGCCAGTTGAACAATAATTAATTACGCTCTTTTTTTTTTTTTCGTGTGTGTGTGTTTTATAAACGCTGCATTCCCAGGACATTTGAGTTATTATTATAGTTCTAATTTCTACACACAGCAGATTAGCTCCAGACCGCAATTTACTAACCACAAATATTGGTGAAGGTGACGTCATGGGTGAGAGACAGAGAGAGAGAGAGGGAGGAAGGAAGATCCATTTTTAAAGGAGCTTAGACGTGACCACACACACATGGTATGCTCCACACACACACACACATTCACACAGACGGAATATGCTCTAAGGACCATAGCAGGGGAGCTGTGTATCTCAACGTGTGTGTGTGTGTCTGCGTGTGTGTGTGTGTGTAAAGTTAAAATCCAGACTGCCATTCCAGAGGCCAGACTATTGAGTTTTATAAACTCTCAGGTCACAGATTATTGAAATAACAGAAGAGATATATAGTCTGCGACGCTGTGTGAGTGTCTGTGTGTGTGTGTGTGTGTGTGTGTCTTCGGTTTCACTATTTCCCTGCAACTCCTCGCACATTGTGCCGAGGAGACATCTGAAATCCAGACACACATGAGGACTGACGTGATTGGCTGATTAGATATTTGCTTTAACGAGCGGTCGAACAGGTGGATCCATTAAAGTGCACGTGTGTTGATTTTTTATGTACAAAAGTCTGTGATTTATACATGAACTTGTGCGTGTGTGTGTGTGTGAGAGGGAGAGTGTGTCTGCCGGTGTTTGAATAGCAGCCTGGATCCTTGTATGTGTTGTAATACTGATGTATTTCAGCGTGATTTATACTCCCAGCGGGAATTGAACCATCAACTTCTTGGCTGCGGAGAGTAGCCTGAATAATGTGTTTTTACAGTCTACTGCCCCACCTTTGGGCTCCCAGAGTTTTAGCATTCTGCCTTTGCACATGAATACCTCGTATTTGTATCATGCAGAGTCACAGTTGTAACTTTTCCTGCAGGTGTGTCGTCCCGACCGTCTAACAGACGGGCGAGGGGAATCCTCTTCATCGATGTTAGAGCTGCTCTTCCTTCTCTCGGAGTCTAAATTGCTCCAAAAAGGATCATGCTCCACTACACAACTATGTGTGTATGTCTTTGTGCGACTGGTGTTAAGCAGTGTTCTGCCTTTAACTCCCCAAAGGGGTAACTAGCCCCCCTACAGACGGTACATTGCTTCTCAGACCCTGTGCGGTGCAGTAATCCTATGTAGTTATTTGAGGTCAGACTCCTCTAGTAGAAAAGTGTGTGTGTTTTGGTGCACACACAGAATGGATGTGTTCTGTCTGCACAGGCTGCAGCTGATAGCATTAGTTTATTTAGCAAAACTTCCTCGACAAACACTCTTGTTCTACGTACTAACAGCAGCATTTACTGCGAGAATAAAAACACAGCTGCTCCTACTTTTACCTTCCCTTCCCCTTTATGTAGACTTGTTCCTAAAAGGGGGGGGGGGGGCAAATCCCCACAATGGCACCGGTTGTGTATATCCCTCCCAACATTATGGACACCTGCTGCGCACCCTCGGAGCACAAAGGTTCGCGTAAGGACAAGCCCGGGAAAGAGGAAACGACGGAGCAGGACACCTCAACGCAGCCTAGAGTGAGATGGACACGGTCGGGTGGGCGTGATGGATTAATCCAGACAGACGGATGAAAGATGGACAGATATGGAGGGGTGAGGAGGAAGGCACGATGTAGGTGAACGAGTGAGGAGACAAAAAAAAGAAGGCCGATCTAGATCAGCGGTGAGCGGAGGGAAGGCAGCTCGAGAACGAGGAAGCAGAAGGGGAAGGAGGCAGAGCACTGAAATGTGAACCTCTGATTAAGTTTGACATTTAAGATGACACAGTTTGCATGCTATTACCCCATTACAAATGAGTCCTACACTCTGACAGAGTGTGTCTGTGTGTGTGATTTGCTTGATCCGTGGAAGGCCCCGGCTACACAACAGATGAAGAATGTGTGTGTGGGTAAGTCGGAGCTCTGGCATTGATTAGGGGCCTCGCAGGCAAACCGAGGGCTTTTAGTCTTAAAATGGCAGGTGGACCCTGTTCCGCAGTCATTTTATGTCGTCCTTCTCCCTCCCCTCTTCCTTCTGTTTCTCCGTCTACCCGCCTGCCTATCTTCAATTGGACTCCTGCCTCTGTTAATCAATTCCCAAACCAAGCTGTTAGACACCCTCCCTCCCTTCAACTGTTTTACCCCTTTGTGTTCTTGGAGGGACAAACACCGATTCCCCCATAAAGCACTTGAAACAAACACCACATAGCAGCGTGCATTTAAGGCCAACTTTTATTATCATCATCCAGATGCTTCAAGTAGGATTCACGCACTGATATGTTTTGTCGGCTAATACGATCACGCGAGCATTTCACAGTTTCTCCTCAGCTGCTTTCATTCATGCGCTGACCCACGGCTACGAGTCATCTCAGCGTGACCGACATCTTGTGCATCAGCGGGCCTTCAGAGCGCTAATAATCTGTGACATTTTTTTGTATATAATTGAATGAATGCTGAGCGATCCGACACAGTCGTGACCGTTTGAAACATCTGCAGGAGCAACAACAGAGCGGCGGCGGCGAGGTTTTTCCAGGGAAAAGTCCTTTCACAAACAGGAAGTGATGTCGACACTTTGATGCAGAGTTGAAACAAAATCTGCAACTGTTCTGATAATTTTGAACTTTTCAACTTTCTTCAGGTCGTCGTTGACATTTCTTCTGCTCAAGTGATTTTTTTTAGAAAATATGTGTCGGATTAATTGATTACAAAAACAATAGAATAAGTTTCAGTTCTAATCTCCGAGCTCCTCCCAAACTAGAAGAAGAAAAGCAAGCTGTCGTCTCACATTCTCGTGTTGTTTTGCACCGAATCCCCTTCAACTTTCTCCGCGTGCCATTTGGCGGGAACAGCTTGTCCTCGTATGTCCGCCCCTCCTCACTCACTGTCGACAGGAGCTCCCGAACACCTGCGCTGCCTAAAAAACAGATCATAAAGTTGTCAGAAAACGACTTATGTCTAACGATTGTTTTTTTTTTCTTCTTCTTTCATTGTAGTTAAAACAAAGCAGGAAGCTCAGAGTGATTTGAAATCCATCATGATGCTGCAGGTTGTTTTAGAGGCCTGACCTCATGCATGACTCACTAAATTAGATTCAAGATGTGCTCGACTGTGTTTCTAAGATGATTAATAGCTGTGTTTTTAACTTTGAAGCATTTGGTCTATGAAGTGCTCCTGTCCAGTAGTCGCCTCTGTTTTTGGGGAACTTATTAGTATGCTGGAGTTAATCTCCTCTTTGCCTTTTTTCTCCTTCCCTTGTTCCCTTGAGAGTCGCCACTTTTTCATCTTCCTAAATGACATCAATGTACTTCCTGTGTGAGCTTCCCCTTCTTGCCACCCGTCACAGACGTCTTCCTCTACGAACCCCAACCTTTACACAGTCAGAAAATGATAGATGGCATCAAAGGACCGATAATGAGGAGCAGGAGATAAAGGGGACCAGATGAAAAGCAGAATGGATGAAGATCTTGTATCCAAAAGACAAGAGTGAGATTTGTCTCAACAACAACAGGACTTCGCCTTCAGCGTTCCATTTTCTGTTGCACAAGAATCCTTTTGCTTGTGAAGAGATTCCAACCACAGCTGTGCCACATGAAGGGGAGGAGCACGGATAGACGAAGACATATGTGGCCGTGTTCAAACGTGGTTGTACAGCAGCGACTACATTTAATGCACTTGGAGAATTACTTCGGGATCGTTAGGTAGAGTCGTTGGGCTGTGCAGTAAATCTCTCCTTTAGTAAGATCTGGCAGTCTTCTGTGTTACTAAATCTGACATGAATTACAATTAAGCATTTCAGGATCATCATGTACACGTGTGTGAAATTCAGATGGTCTGACAACTTTTAAAGTGGCTGTCAAATGATGGTGGAGGGTTAACACGTGTGGCTGTAATGTTACCGTGCACGTTAGCTTGGCGGCTGAGCACATTAGAAGAAGCTTGATCAGCATTGAGACGTCATATCAATTAAAAATAATCCCATCTAGATAAGTGCGGCGGAAGAAATGCTGAATATAGAGGATTTGATACCGTTGATGGGTGACCGGTTAGAACGCTGAGATTTCTGCGGGTCGTTTGTTTTATCGCAATAAGGACGGACGTCCTCGGAATTTATAACATCCTCCCTTTTTAATGAGGATTTAATGGATTTTTGTTGCAACTGTGATAAATTTCCTTTTTGCTTATCGCCATTCTGCATGAAAAAAACATTTGCATATATTATTTTAATTCTCAAGTATGGCGCCTGCACTCTCGTCTGCAGGAAGGCTGTGGATGATCTACAGCATCCGTGTCGGTGCGTCCTGCAGCAGTCGTCTCGCCGGGACGGTTGGCAGTTTCTGATTTAAAAAAAGGAAAAAGCTCAGCCGATGCAAATGATCAACTGTCCCGTTCGTCCTACCTGTGGTGTCGAGGCCACTTGTAGCTAGTAGCTGTAGTTGTTATGTGGTGGGTTGTGGTGGGTTGTACCTAATTGCAGTTGATAGTAATGGTTCCAGTCTGTGTACACAGCCTGCAGCAGACAGAGGCTGCGCTGCACACACACGCATGCCCTCCTACACACACACACACACACATACACAAACACGTACACACACAACACGGCCTGAAGCATACAAATGGATGTGGGGTGCCGGCTGAAATAAATAAATAATGATAATAATAATCATCCTCCGTTGATTACATCCTGTAAAACAATTCAGAATTCCATTATTATCATTTTAATGAACTATTTCAGTCGCCGCAAAAATCCGACTCAGCAGACAGTCGGGTCAGTCGGGGCTTCGTCGTAGGTCGCCGGGATCTCGGCTTCAGAGCTTCACCACGGTGATCAGTAGTTTTCCACTGTGTGTGTGTGTGTGTGCGCGCGCGTGTGTGTGTGTCAATGATGAATTCTGACTGGGTGTGGTGAACATCAGATGAGATTTTCCTCTGG
>CAAKHC010004287.1:0-14070 GCA_901007825.1 Macroramphosus scolopax | reverse complement strand
AAACCATATAGATGAGCCTCGTTTGCCCTTGTTTAACTAACGAGGGCAAAGTTCATCGAGCCAGACAAAAGGACGATTGGTTTTATTGTTTGTTCTCGTATGAGACCTCCTCGTTAGGAGGCGCAGCGTCGCGGCCATGCTGCTGGGTATTTGTTGTGTACCTCTGAGGCGCTCTGAGAATGAGTAATCTCCTCCTTGACCTCCCGCAGTTTGAACAGCCCCACCTTCACAGCCTCCGGTAAATGTTGGCATTAGCATTTTGGCATTTCCACTGTTTGTGCGTTTTGCATTCGCCCCGCGCCGCCTGGTGCGGTCGTGAACCTAAGAGAACCGTGTCATGACCAGAGAGGGCAGAGACAGTAGATATTCGCACCACGCCGCCCGCCCGCCTGCCTGCGCTTGTCACGCAGGTCAGAAGCTCACTTTTCACTGATCTCATTACAGACAGTGGCATTTCATTAGCCAGCGTCTATCATAAAGTACCATTATCTCTCCATCTGATGGAGTCTGCTCCTCACAGCCTCCCAGGCCTGTTATAAATGACAGCTAATCTAATCCTGGTCCTCGGTGAGGCCTGCGTGAGAAGAGAAAAATATAAAAAAAAAGGGGGGGTGGGGGGGTAAAGAAAGGTGCAGGAAAGAGGACGAAAAGAAAATTTCAAAGGAGAAAGGAAAAGTTTCTCCGCCTTCTTTACACGTCAATAAACTCAAACCGAGGTTCATTCTACAAAAAGAAAGTCGATGCATGACGTCCTCCCTCCGGGGAGCTCTCCATGACGGCCGTGTCGGTGTTTGACCCCACCAGCTCTCTGTGTGTGAGCATGTGGGAGGAATCTGACAGCAGTCAGGCCACCAAGAATTAACTCAATTACATTGATCTGTGCACCGTAGAATTAATGTTCAAGGATTTAATTAACAGCAGGAAAGTCATTTATGGGCCCCTCGAAATAATGCAGAGCTCTCAAACTGTGGCGACCGAATTCTATGAAGTTTTTTTTTTTTGGAGACAGAATCACCAGAGCGCTGTTAGGTTCAATTAGGTTTAAATGCGTCTGGTGATACGGACGCCGTGTAGTGCTGCCAATTCAATATGGACTAAATTGGAGGAAGGAAGAAGAAAAAAAAAAAAGCCCCAAAGGACTCGAGAGCGAGAATGAATGAATCAAAAAGAGCTCGTGTTACATGAGCAGGAATCTCATCTGCAGCCACCGAGGAGGGTTATAGCCCCATCATCGTCCTGTAGGTGAAGATTGCACTTCATTTAAAAACGTACTACGTGTCGGCGATCCGAACAAGCGAGCGCTTCATGTTTCACCATCCAAATAAAGACACAACGTTAATGCTTGTAGCATGAGGGGCGCTGGTGAACACTCACCTGTGGTCACAAGCTTTGGGAGGCGACTTTAAGAATTTATCGGTAACTTATCGTAACTCCAGGTTCTATGAGTAGAGGCACTGCCCTCGCTACAATGTCTCGTAATGCCATTTTGTACCTCAAGAGGTGATGGTGAGTCGCTGTGGCTGTACCAGAAGGCTGCGCTTCTACTCAGTATGTGGTACTCCGATCAGGGAGTTGGCATTTCCTCACTTCTTACAGTAAGGGCGGACGACCCAACTCTCCTCTGATATGCTGCCCCCTGTGGGTTCGGAGAGCATTCACACGGTCAGATCTGCTACAAATTATACCTTTAGGAGAAAAAAACTTTTATGTGACTGTCTTTCTAAAACTTGTGAAACAACATTTTGTTCTTGTCTTGAACCGTTTGTTTGTTTGTTCTTGATGTTCTGTAGGACCTGGTTGTATGAGCTGATAAACATATGAGCACCTCACTGCTTAACAGAATGAATGATGAGCAACATTTTCCGGGCAGAACGTGGAGACCCATAATTCCAGGTAATCCCAGTGCCTAATAAAGACTAAATACAGTTAACCATCGGCCTGGCTGCTGTTTCACGTTCTCCTTCCGGCCACCGGCACCGATTAGAGTTTAATAGGAGACCTGAATGTTCATCCCTCACTGATATTAGCTTCATCCAGAGAATCAAGCAGGGAACACGATGTGATTATTCATGTGAGTCGGCTCGTAAGAATGAACTCTGTCTATAATCCCTTCAGTTTATCCACATATACGTTTTCATGACTCATCAAGGATACATGTGACCTCGCCGGGAGTCATGTTGGTTTCACAATAAACCTCATACTTCTACTTCCTATTGCTTCAGTTGAATGTTTGAGCTTCACTGTGCAGGATGACGTACGTGCAGAGTTTGACATCACAAAGTCTGGAAGGCGATTCTGGTGCAGTATAATGAACTTGAAGCCTCCAGTGCTCAAACACTTTAGATTGAAGGAGGAGACGTCTCGTAAAATTAAAAATAATTTGTGTTTTTTTATGCCTTAATACATGTGTGGAGGGGATCTTCAAAATGAAGCACACACACAGCGACAGGGTGAGGACGACCAGAGGGAATCCAGAGATGGACGGACACACTGATTCTGCTGTTTGGTGTTTCTCCTCTTAAGATACATTTGGAGTCTTTTCACAGGTTTCTGCCTCAGTTACCCATTTCACTTTCCAATTTTTCTACGCTGAGATCTGGGGATGCAGCCAACGCTGTAAACAAAACCAAAAAATAATTTGATTTAGGAAAACACAGATTGAGCGTGAATTTTGTCAGAACTCTTGCGCCGCTTGGCCCAGCGATCAGCGCTGTTGATGATGTCTAATAATAAAGATACAAAGAGTTTACAAAGTGAGTTATGGGACGGAAAATAGAAAAGTGAACGATTGGCTGACAACTTAAGTGACGACACTATATGCCAGCGAAAGTTTGCACTTCAAGAGACAAAGCTACTTAGATTATTTATGGATTACCAGAGCGAAGATGACAGAAAAACCTGCAGGCTGCAGTAAAGTGATGCACCAATGGCTGTGTTCCAACATGTTTACTCTGGGAGTGATCTATGCACACAACTACATCTGTATGATTATTCCAAGGGGAACAGAGTGATTCCTTTGCGCTTGTCTGGGCCAGGTTCCATTCTGCTTTGTAGTGTCTCTCCTGTGCTAGGATTCAAGCCTTCACCGCAGCCCTCTAGTTATCCCTGATTGGCAATTAGGGACTTCAATTAGGATGCTTCCTCGCTTCCAGCGGGGAGATGACGGACGTTATCTTGCTGATTAGGTCTCATCCTTCAACCGGCTGTTACAGATGCAGCCGGTTGACGGCAGGGCTGCTGTGTATCTAACCTCATCACTGTCGCATTAGCGGCGGTAGCTGAGGAGGAGCCCAGCCACAGGTGAAACTAATGATGGTAAAAGACCCTCTCCCCGGGATTGGGATTCGTCGAGGGCCTGGGTGGCGTTGTCACTTTGTCGGGGACATGAATAAAACATCCAGTGTCAACCGATGGTAATGGGAGACTGGGATCCACATTGGAAGACTGAAACTGAAACTCTGCAATGATTTCATGGCTTCTCTACATGTGCATCTCCAACTCCTAAAATTTGTATTAATTCACATTTATGGAAATCATTTTAAAAAAAGGTAAAAAGGTTGAAGGATCTCGGCAGGATAAAGCACCCACATGCACTATAGTGATGCTCCGCTGCAATGTGATGTAATTTGTAATATGTCATTTGCAGTCAGACAGACTTTTAAGGTGGATTTTCTGTAGTTATTACAAATTAATTTTAGGAATAAGGTCTTTAATTTAATGTTTTTTTAGTAGCCAAAACTCCCTTAAACACCAGGGCAAAATTTCGGAAATATTTGCACCCTATTTACAACGTTCCGCCCCGGACTTTTATTTTGAAATTGTCTTTCCCCGTGTCCATTTGCTTCCTTCTGTTTAAACCTGTGTTTCATTGGTCCCTCTCTATCTGTACTCTTGTCTTTGTCACAGTGCCTGAGCATCCTTGCATGTCTCCCTCCCGCCTCCTTGTGATTCTAAACCTGGACTGATTTATAATTTATGTTTTCATGATGTCCATGAAATTGCTGCTTCTTATTAAAATTCTCTTTACTCTTTACATACATAAAATTTTGCACTCAAGTTTTTCCACATTGGTCAATCTTCGTTGTATCCGTTGTGAAAAGGACTTAAGCCTCTGAGATCTACTACATCATTAATAACAACAACAACAGATGTAATAATGAACAGCTGCGTTGATTCATGCAGAATGTCGGCAGTGTAATTCATCCCAGGATGTGTCCATGGCGGATTGGAAGTGACACCTCTGACGAATGCAGGTAAGCTGGAACGCCACACTGAAGACTGAGAAAGACGTCCCTCTGCGTCCTTGACCCCGAGGAAATCTACCGGTCCACGCTGCTTATCTTCTCTGTATTCGTGTGAAACGTGAGCGATGGGCTCAGCGGTCTCTCACGCTTTGCCAGTCCAATTCTTTCGACCTCGTTTTGCCTCGCGTGTCCCTGTGACACACACACACGGTGCAAATACATAATAAAGTCCATTCTGTTCTGCTACTGTGCCATATGGAGCTCGGCAAGCCACAGAGGAGGACGTCCCCGAGGACAGAACAGCACAACTCTCAGCGGCAATGAGCCTCGCGTACAATGTTTTCCAATCAGTTCACTTCAGCTTCAGCAGCGCGATCAAGTAAAGCTCCTCTGGACTTTTATCTCTCAGCCGGGGCTCGGCAGCGCGAACAACAAGTACCGCCGTTATCACAATATCCATCCTGCAGCCTTTACTGTACGAAGGCTGCACGCCTCATTTCACACAACACACACAATATATATACAGTATGTATGGATAAAAACATACTGTACAGAAGCAGCTCACCCTTTTTCTCCTTCAGCTTTCACCTGCAGTTGGGATGAGGAAGAGGCAGGAAGCAAACTGGAAACAAGATACATAAGAACAGATCGTATTGAGGATGTAAAAACTCAATGTATATGCATTGAGTTGATAGGTGGGTGCAACGTGACACCAACTGACTGAAGCTGTATGATTCACATGATATCATGAACTAGAAATACGCTTTAAGGAGTTCTAGTAGGAGCCTGTGTTGATGAAAACATCACAGAGAACCCGATGAGACCAGAGGGTGGAGAGAGAGCGGTGGAGAGGTGAGTAATAACAGGCTGCAGGGGAAATGAAAAGTGATGTTGCGATTGAAGTTGGTGGAGGTGTCGGTGGAGGAGAACAGGAGTGTGAAATTGGGTGTGAATGAAAGACATGGATACAGATAGAAGGTGAGAATGAGTCGGGGGGCCGGGCGGAGGGAGTGCCGAGAGAGGCAATCAGATCTCACGGGCCCTGTCCGGGGCGGAGGTGTGGACAGGCGGAGGACAGATGATCAGCAGATGTCACCGCGCCTCGTGATGACCTGCTTTATCTGGACGAGACAATTAAAAGGCCTGTCACGTCGGCCGCAGGAGGAGGGGAACCGCTGTTGAACCGCTCCGTTTAAGGCCCTGCAGCCACGGGAAGGCAGGCGCGTGGTGATTCGAACAATCAGCAATATCATGAATAATTCAAACCCTATTACAAACAGACGCCGAATTTTTACCGGGGAATGGAAAAGATCCAGAGTCATTTAGCTCATCGCCACTGGTGGTGATGACAACAATCCAGGGCGACTTGTCGTCTCTATCATGTCAGCCTGCTGTTAGAGGAGACGAGGTGCACGTCACGTTGTTAACATTCACGCTCGCAAGCAGTCGTTTCAGGGAACTTTTATCGGAAAAAAATCACAAGCTTTGCTATCATTGAAATGACAAGATGAAGCAATCAGGAGGTGAATGTTTCAATGCGCCGCTCTGAATACACATCAGCCTTCTCATCATGAGGGTCACGGAGGGTTTTCGGGCTGAGGTGGAGTCACTGCCTCAACTCAGGTACACTGTGAGTGGGCAGCTGCTTTCCTGAGGAGCCGTGTGGAGGATCTAGTGGCAACTAGTGGTGAAGTTGGGCGATAGCAACCCCTCTGTCAGGGGAAAGCCACGACAACCCGCAGGGTCAAACAAACAAAGCTTCAGGTAATTCCCTTCGCTGGGCTTCAATCACACCGTTAGTATTTATCCAATCTGCCCTGATTGAGACTCACGCCACACCGGTAAGACGTCCGCCTCTGATAATTAAACCGTCTCGTCTGGAAAACAGAAGAGTAGCAGGGACGTACCTCCAATCGAAGATACACCATCTCTTCTGACCGCCGCTTGTTTCCCCTGAAATAACAACATTGCCGCTGGAGCTTTCGTGAAAGTCCCGGATACATCAGAGAAACTAAAGGTCATCCGGAGGAGCACACAGCCCGCTGACTTTCACAGACGTCTCCAGAAACAACGTGTTTGATAACTGCTGCTCCAAACTTAAATATAAAGCTGAGTTAACTTAAACAAGATGATGATATATATACTCAATGTAAATTCAATCTTTTTGGCAAACCTTGAAATGCTTGTCTGTCTGAACGGAGTTCTGATCAGATGCAGGGAAACCTCCATCCGGACGAGACGCCCTGCAGCCACGAGAAGGCAGGCGTGTGTTGACTTGAAAAATCAGCAATATCATGAATAATTCAAATCCTATTACAAATATACAAATATATTTTACCGGGGAAACAAAAGCTCCAGAGTCATTTAACTCATCATCACTGCAGGTGATGGCAACAATCGAGTGTTACTTGTCGTACAAGGATGCTGCTGTTAGAGGAGACGAGGTACAACACAGGGACACTGTAAACCTCCTCCATCGGTGCTGACTCAGCTTTCTTCCTTCATCCTTTTGATCCTCCTCCGCATCCTCTGTGTGTCCTCATAATTTCAGCGGGGATGTCCGTTGTCGCGGTCGCCATGGCAGCCGGTCAGCGGGTCAGATGCTCCCCGGTTGTAAACGATAAGCCTGGGTAAGTTGCTGGGTTTGTGATTAGTGGCAGCAGAAACTCCGTGCAGGAGAGCTTCAGGCAGGATATTGAAGCATCTAATTAATTAAAAAAATATTAATAATAATAAACAACAATAATAAATATCTAATTAATTTAGAAAAACAGCAAAATTTGGTTTCTCAACTGAATACAATAATACACTGCTTAAAAAAAACAGGCCAAAGGAATCCCTTTAAATCCTACGCACTGCTCCTTTAAGTTCTTGTATTGATGTGGTGAATGGAGAAAATATAAAAAGTTGATGCGATGTTAGCCAGCAGGGGTTCACATTTGTGTACACACACACACACAAGAATTGATATTCTGGAGCATTTGAAAGACAGATTATTGATTGTTCGTATATAATCACTGTTACATGGCGCTCGCCAGCTTCCGCGTACAGTTCACTGGTCACTGGTTAACATGGGAACAAGGCTCGGCTAATTGAATTGCTGTAACGGATCTTAATCAGCCGAGAGCTTCAGCACACAGAGAGCAGGGCCCCTGCATCTCTAGGCCCTGACATCTGTCCGCTGCTGGAACAATTACAAATCCGGCACGCTGCTGGACTGCACGCGTTGAGATGATGAAACAGGCGGCTGATGAAGAATAGCACCGCTCTCTCTCTGTGCTCTTCAGGTTTTCTTATTCCCTGCTCATGCGTGATCTAAATATGCAAATCAGCGTCAGTCGGGCTCTCTGTAATCAAGAAGAGGCTCCTCTCAAGAAGAAAAAGAAGATTTAAGTGTTTATGACGTTCTTAGAGACACTTCAGGGGAATAAACATTATATATAAATGCTGAGCCCCTTTTGACTTTTGAGTGTGTGTTTGCCTGCATGCGTTTGTACGTGTGTGCTCCCGTATACAATTATTAGTCAGAGTACATCATTACAAGTTTAAGGTGGAGTCATATAGTAGATATAATCAGTGCTCCTATATCGAATTACACACAAAAAAAGTGGTGAAGTAAATATATAAAGACATAACCTGAAATACTGAAGTGCAACTCTGTTCAATATTTCAATGGATGCACTTCGTTACCGGCTGTGGGAAACAAGTCTCAACACATTTCTCAAATTCCTTTTAGGAGAGCGGAGGGAGAATATCCGGTCGAACTGGATGGATTTTTATTAATGTCTGCTGATCCCAGTTGGAGGATGTTATAATGTTGGATGTTGATATATAATAACATCCTAATATGCACAAAGAGCTCAGGCTGGAGGTGATTTGACCGTTGGACTTCATCGACCAGTCGTAAGGGCGGGTGAGCTCTTAAAGAGACAGGAGGATGACCTGAGAGCAGCACAAACAACGGCTGGGAGATGAGTAAGGTTTTAAAAGTGATGATCTCTCTGGCCCGAACATCTTCAACTGTGTAGAGTAGACTTCACTCTGTATCATTCGCTTTGGAACACAAACATGAAAACAGAATCTTGGCGTGAAATTCCATGTGTGTTTGTAGAGGAGGTGGTGTTGTCCCGAGCAATGGAGGGTCCATATGCTCCTCATTTGTTTACACAGTCATTACAAACCTCTCCACTCTGTGTGACTACAATGTTTTCCTAGTGGGAGATACTCCCCACCCAACCCAACCCACCAACTCCTCCCCTCCCTTCTTCATCTCCATCGTCACGGGGAAACAGCAGCCACAGGGGAGAGCTGGTCCACAGGAAATTGGGAGTGTGACAAGATAAGACCCGGCCTTCCTCTGGTTCTGTTCCCTGGCAACCAGTAAGGGCAGCGGAGGCAATAACAGAACAATGTGTAGAAAAAGGTAGCGGGTGCACCTGGACATCAGCTTTGTCCTGTTCAATTCCTGCTTACATGCAACATAAGAAACACTATCCGTCTATCCAGCTACCGGCGGTTTGGACCGTCTGCCCCCAGCGGATTCCATATTTCACCATCATCCTCGAAGCACTGCCAGGAAGATGTGTGGCAGTCGGCCTATCTCAGCTTTATGGCTGATAACATGTTATTAAAGTAGCTGTCTCAGTCAAGAGAGTCGCGGTGAGAAAACTTCCCCAGCAGACAGGAAGTGCCTCGATGGTGATGGACCGAGTGTCAAGTTGGAATTAAACACGTGTGGATACAAAGCACACTGTAAGAAAGGGACTGTAATGATTATATTTTGTATGCTTGCATGACCATATAAGGGTTACCTGCTAATCAACTTCACAGAACGACAGACAATGTCTCAAAAGACAGAACAGCTTTCACCACACAAATGTAATTCATCAACAGTAAGTCATTGTATCATAATCACGAATGCCCAAGGCTACCAGACCAGCTACATTTCTCTAACGATCTGTACCCAGAAAAAAACGATACACTTCTGTTTACATGACGCACGATTAACCACACCTGTCCTGAATATAACTGCTTGCTGTATGCAATAAACCTTTGAGTTGATACTGATTGCCACATGGACTCATGTTCTGATTGCTCTCAGTCTTAGCTCCCGAGCGCTCGTATTGTTAACTTTCCACAGTTTGGATATCCCGGCCTTGAACCCAGTCAACCCTCACAGAGTGCAAGTGTTTCCAGCCACCTACTGCAGAAGCTGCTGCACGGAGGGTGGCTCATCCGCCTCTACTGGAAGGAAGTCGTGCGAGACTAAAACGCCGTCACCTTTCAGGGACTGTGGTTGTCAAGCATTTCACAGGCTTCTGTGATGTCAATAAATTATTTCCATAAAAGGAACAGAATGAGCTTTATAGCTGACTCATTTCATGACATGAAAGTTGGCGGCTGCGTTCTGATGTGCAACATCGCTCGTTTGATCGTCAGGTTTTTTTTCTGATAACGGCATAATGTTGGTTTTGAGGTAACCGAAGCCCACGCGTGCTCTCGAAAACCCTTCCTGAGCATCAATCTGCTCTCCATCACAGCTTTAGAATCAGCGGTACCTTGATCCACCTGGTACCCCCACCACCACCACCACCTCCCCTGCAGCATTACCGGGGAGGTCAGATCTCATCTACAGCGCTTTGCTTCCATAATGTCATTGATTTACTCTCCTTCAGAGGGATTGAAGAGCAGGTTGAGTAGATGAGCACGTTGTGATTGCACCGAGTGAGTTTGGAACACATGAGAGAGAGAAGAGAGTCGCTGCTGCAGCAGCTGCAGTTGGTGAAACCAGCGCCCGGGTGCCTGATGGGATTTTCACTCATGTGGAACTCCTGTGCTCGGCCACTAAAAGCAACCTGCGGGGCCCCATGCAAATGAGCGTGTCAGTCAGGGCCCCGAGAGCAGAGCATTTAATGGGTCCACCAAAACAAGATACGGCATCACCAGCCGCGAGCGGGGGAAATCTGTGCCAGGTGTCGTTCTTAATTACAACACCACAACCATCAGCCACGGGGCTGAGAGGCGGCGAGATAAATTGCTTTGACAGGTGATTTTTCTAGTCAGCTGACGTGCAGGAGAAAGTGAGCATCTGTTCACATTGGCTGCACATTAATTAATCTATTTATGGATGTATGTTTTTTACATGTGCAGAGAGAAGAAAATAGGGCAGCAGGATGTTTATCAAAGGATAAGAAGACTATAGAGACCTGGTGTAAATATCAAATCTGCTGCAGACAGATCGATTGGACTCGTCAAGCAGGCTAAGGAGGACACACACCTTTGTGTTTCAAACTTCTTTTATTGTCCCTCTGACCTTTTAACAGACGACCCTAAGGTGTTCCTGGCGATTAAATTGATCAGCAGCAGTCACGGCAGGGCTTCCTCCTGACCTTCAACGCTCCTCTCGGACAACGTCGCCGACACGTGACAAACGATCTGATACCAGTAGCTTTGTGTAAGCAGTACAGCTTGCCGCTAACAACAGCTTCACACTGCTCCGACACCTCAACCCTTTGAAAGCGGCTTTATAAACAGCAGTTTTTCAATTTATTTTTGGCCCTTTATGCAGTCCATCAATCTAAAACAAGCTCTTGTGATTGGTCAACATCTGGAAGCCTGCCGAGGGGCAGCACCAAAGACGATGCACCAGAAATGATGCGTTCTGAGCTGCGTCATTGGCATTGAAAGGTGAGTATAGGTTGTATCTCCAGTGTGGGCGTGGGCGATTCTGGAAGTGTTGTTAGTTCTGTTGCCGCAACAAGTGTGTGTTTGCACGGGCTGCAGAATAAACCAGTATGACTGCTTCATGCAGAAGCCGTGACAGAAGGAACCCACACTTTCCTTATATACTCCTCCCTGCTTGACGACTTGCAGGCACGTGTTGCGTGCTTCTCTGGGACCCTTGACCGCAACATTAGTACGTGAAAGTCACTACGTTTAGCGTATCCGGAGGCAGGCTGGCAGTCACACGGGCTGTCAACCGACATCAGCTGCTCTTCATGTGAGATCCAGCAGCTGAGTGTGGATGTTTGGGTACATGCTGGGATTGAATGTCTGTCATCCCCACTCATCCAGGGCCCTGCCTGGCCTTCCCACCAGCCCACAGCGCAGCAGAGCAGCAGAAACAACATGGCAAGGAGGCAGGCAGGCAGGTTTTGAGGAGCCCAGATTTAGCAGGAGAGCTCAGTCACCTCCCCCTCGGACCCTGCTGACTTTTACAAATCACACAAAGTCACAGCCTGACTCATCATGAAACATTTTGAGGCTACAGTTAAAAACGTGTCTGTGCGTAGTTTGCATGGTAACAACTCCGGGCATGTGTGAATAAACCCTCTCCTCTGTCTCCTCTCGCTGTTTGACAAGGTTTCACCCGGACATCTGCCGTGCTGTGAGTCACAACACAGACTGCCGGATGACAAATGTAAGATTAGACTCCAGGATTAGACTTTGAATGGTTTGACTACTGATTTCTTCATATTTCATGAACACAGTAGGAACATCTCGCCCCCGGTTCAGTTCTCTGAATCCAAATCTCAAATTATTAGTAAATGGAGTCAAACTGTCTCCCAGAATTGATGTTAACGTATTACTGAATGGTTTTGCTTATGCACGTTCTTGGACGAATTGCTGTATGAATGATCCCAGTACAAGAGTCAGGAAGCCTATTTGAACAGGCCAGCAGTACATATTCAAAATTCAAAACCAGTAGGGGGCAGCATATCACCAGAATGTTGACATCTCCACCCCTATTGTAGGAAACATTTAAATGCTAACTTCCTTAGCATGAGCTGAAGGTAAAATGAATGTAAAATGACTCCCTCTCGCTCATGTATCGTCCCTTTGTTTTACCCACAGCCCCCAGGTGAAGAGCTCCAGAGAGAGATTGTTGGTAAACTCCTTGAAAATAGGTGAAAGTAGCCGCGGTTCCTTCACACTACAGCGACACTCTTAAAGAGCAAAGTGGCTTTATGAGCGAGAGACGATGGACTCAATTCTTCGGGTGCTATTCTAATCAGGAATTGTAATGTTTGGGGAAGTCGAACGGGGTTGTCGCACAGAAGATCTCAGAGAGAGGGGTGATATTTGAGAGCAGATGTTTCCGGAGTGTGCAGAAGTAGCCTGAATGCTCAAACTCAAATTGCATTTCTCCAAGCGTCACCAGAGCTCCCGTTGGCAAGAATTTTTATTTCCTTTGTGCAGGCCACCGTACCAGGCTGGGAAAAATGGATCCTCCACCCTCCTTCACCCTGCACAGCTGACCTCTACCAGCCTGATGCCAGCCACTACGACACGGACGACGGCCCTGACTTTGCTTCGAAGCAATATCTTTCCATCATATTGTATTTGCTGAGGCAAATTAGTTGTATTTAGCGACTTTTTGGGAAAGCAACCAAGCCAATCAGAGCTTAATCAGAGGATTAAGAAATGTGCCGTCATCCTCCAGTGACAAAGCCAGAAACATGGTGACAGGAAAAATCCTCACCAGTGGCGGGCGTCATGTCCCCGGATAAGCTGTAAGTGACTGCTACAGCAGCTCCAGTGTCAACCGGAAATTATGTTGGCAGGTTGGGATCCTCCACTCGCTGCTGACGAATATCACACTGCATACTGACGTGGAATGAAAAGGCTGCTGACAATAAGACAGATCACTTTATGAAGGGTTCAGGAGTTAAAAGGAAGTTTAGCCGCAAATGTCCGTCACATTAAAACAGCACCGAGAACACACGTTCACATCTGACGGTTGGAACCTGTGACGAATCTGTGCATTTATAGTTGCTGTGCCATGTCTGCACAAACTCTCACGAACACACACGTGACCATGAACACACTGAGCCTTCGGGATCATCTCCGAGCTGATAATCGATGAGCACAGCAGATGCCGGGGGAGTAAATTTAGAGCACAGCTCCGTGTTATCGGAGCAACACTCGTCAGTTCAGCTGCAACGGGTTACATAGTTCATGTTCCTCTTCTGCTCTTTGCTCTGTGTCAGGTGAGGTATTTTTAATGGCCCTGGAAAAGATGGAGTGAATCGGCTGCAGCTGCGCCTCTACTTATTGGAGTTAACTTCCTCTCGATGGAGCTCCTCACCCGGCGGCAGTGGTGGAGGAAATGGGACGATACGTGAGGAGCAGCAGCCCAGACCGGCTGCATCGATCTCATTCTTTCAGTCGCTCTACCTGGACTGCACCATTAGTAGAATCCTGACAGAAACCAATGTGACAGCTTATCAAACAGTCTCATGTCATTAATGTAGTTGACATGTTGCCTTGCAGCTTCACGACTGCTGCGGTCAGTTTCTGTCAGGTGGTACGAGGTGATCGGCGGACGAGCTCTCACCGGTCTTTCTCTCCGCTCCCCTGCTGCTTTAATTATTGCAACCACAGGGATTATTTTAGCGTCAGCGGTGGGAAAATTTACACTCACCGGGGGAGTCAAGCAGGATGAAACCCTGACAGATAATACCTCAGATCAGGACGATGAGGATACGCACAGCGTGATTCAACACCTGCAGAGCGGCTGACACAGGTCTTTCTATAACATCTTAAACAAGTTATATTCTATACTTTATCAGACGTCATCAGAGGGAGCACTGATGAAAGAGTTTGGTTTAACTCCTTGTGAGCTCCCAGTTTTCAGACCCCACGAGTCCCCTCACACACACAAACACACTTCCAGCCACTGAAACAGCATTTAACACATGCAACAATCTGAATGGAGGCGAGAACAATGACACAGCGGTTAAAGCTTTTAAGCCTCGTCTTCATTTGTTAACATCGTCTCTGCGCTGAGAGCGTCACAGAGCACCATTTTTCTTCATGAGGAAAC
>CAAKHC010004285.1:0-22890 GCA_901007825.1 Macroramphosus scolopax | reverse complement strand
ATGTCCGTCTGTCTCGCTGTCGTTCTGTCTCTCGTACCACTAGCGGTTCCACTTTTACTTTTGCGCACTCCGTTAGCTGTAAAAAGCCATAATTAGCCGCACCGTTATATAAGCCGCAGGGTCGAAAATGGGGAAAAAGTCGCGGCTTCTAGTCCGAAAAGTACGGTAGTTAAATCTATTAAGGGGAAGGAATTTACTCGTGAAACATCATGTTACATACCATATAATTATTCATTATTTTTAGGGCTGGGCAACGATAACAATTTTTAATCTAATTAGGTCCCTGATTAATCGCGATTCAGCGCATTTGTGCGCAAAATCCGATAACAAATTCAAAAGTAGTGTATAGCACAGTTTTATTTTAAATGTTCTGCAATATAAACAAAAGTGCCATAACATTTGTTGTGCAAACACTTTTAACGTCAGCATTTTTAACACAGTAGCAGTTAAATAAAATATTTAGTGTAAAGCTCAACTTAAACAATGTTTTCAAAGCAAATACAAAATTAAAGCTCATTGCCACTGCTAGGGCATTAATGTTATCCTGTTCGTTATGAAAAATAAAAAAAAAAGAAACTGGCCACAAAATCCTGAGCCACAATCACAATATTAAAACAGGCAATCTCTGAGGTAACAGCAGAAACATTTTTGTTTTATCGGGGAGCAGCATAACCAGTCTGTGTGTTCAGTACCAAATATCCCTTCTAGAGTGAGGTGAAACACAAAAAAGTTCACTGCTGGGATTTCCTTTGCAGGGGACTAGTCTGCAAAGTCCATATTTATACCGGATTTCCTTTGGGGATTCTCACTCAACTCATTGCAGTTTGTCAATTCCAAGAACATGACATAATCAATTCAAAAGTAGTGTTCCCTGTTATTTTACATGTACTGGGTATCTCATACCTGTCATCATTTGTTGCGATTCTCAGAATGTTAGTCAGACCGACATCTTCCACAACACTAATCGGCCTGCAGTCTGTAGCTATCCACTTCGCTATGGCATTTGTTAGCTTCTCTTGCCTTTGTTTATCTATACTTCTCCCACACGCTGCATCTAACGTGGTCTGCCGTGGCCTCGATCCACTGTCTGTTTCGTTGAATGACTTGCTGGTATCAGTTGTGTGTTTTGCATTTAAGTGATATTTTAGACTGGAAGTACTCCGGTGATAAGACAATTCAACTTGGCAGTGTTTCCAGATGACTTTGGTTCTGTCGACTCCGCCGTCTGGAAGAACTTTAAAATGAAAGTGGCCATGTAAAGGTTACGTACTTTTCTCCGTACCGTTTGTTTATCCGCCAATTTATTTTCTTTTCTTTTCCGCAGCAGACAGCAACAGACTTTTACAAAATAAAAGCTTGTTAGCAACAGACTTTCACAACAATAAAATAAATTATAAAACCTGCGCTAATGCGCGATAAAATATTTGTTGGCGTTAAATAATTAATGAGTTAACGCGATAATAACGAGTTAGCCCGGCCCTAATTACTTTTGTATGTATTTATTCATGCAGCCCCTACACAGCATACATGGCACCAAAACGGTTAAAATTCCTTGAAGAAGCAAAAGTTGGTGTTTCAAGATAACATAGAATCTTTTGTTGATCCCAAATAATTGCACAGTTCATTTATTTGTGGCGTATCAGAAAGAACGATGATCTCTATTGGGCTAATACCCCCTTCATTTTGTGTTTCCAGATCCTGGCTCTCCGTCTTCTGCAGGCAGTGCTGCCTTCATGGGACAAGATGGAGCGATCTCAGGACATGAAGTTCCTTGTGGGGAAGTTGTTCAGCTTCTTGGGAAGCCTACTGAGCACCTGTTCCTCAGACCTGCCACTTCTCAGAGGTGCAGTTATAACTCATTCTTAAGTTGAAATTTGATGTTTTCCCTGAAATATATATGTGTATTTTTAAATTTCCACTTCCCCCTTCAGAGGGTTCCCTACGAAGGAGGAAGTCCCGCCCTCAAGCATCTCTTACAGCCACTCACAGTAGCACACTGGCGGAGGAGATTGTTGCTGTCCTGCGTACTCTGCACTCTCTTGGCCAGTGGAACAGTCTGATAAATGAGTACATAAACACCCAGCTGAGCTCAATTGGAGATGTTATGACAAGCTGCCAGTCTGAAGCAGTAAGAGTGCTTGAACTATTATTGATACAGTTATTGAGTGTATTAAAAAATGCTTTAATTTTGACATTTATAATTTATATATATTTATAATTTATAAAATTAGTTGTCTTCCAATTGTGATAATACATGTGTATAATTCCAGTGTTTCCTGGAGGATTATTTTCCTGACTCTGAGGGTCCTAAAGTTGGCAGTCTGATGGCAGTGCTGGCAGTGATTGGAGGGATTGATGGGCGTCTCAGGTTGGGGGGTCAAGTCATTCACGAGGAGTTTGGAGAGGGAACAGTCACACGCATCACCCCTAAAGGACGCATTACTGTCCAGTTTCATGAGATGAGGACCTGTAGAGTTTGTTTGCTGAGTCATCTCAAACCGGTATGGAAGTGTTTGGATAAAACTCATACATAAGCCATACTTCATATATATATATATGATATAAACAAGAGTTTCTTTTGTTTTTTTCTGGTTTAAATGTGCTAGATGCCAGCAGTATCCTTCAGTGTGCAGAACCTGCCTTTTTCTGAGCCCATGTCGTCAGTTTGGGCCCAGCTGGTCAGCCTGGCTGGAAGCAAAATGGAAAAACAGCGCCTGAAGAAGTCCCTCAGTCGAGGGCTTACAGGTACAGAGGGCACAACAAACATCATTGGCAAAAACGTTGTACATTATAAAAAAAATGTTATGGACTGTATTTAAGTCTGTCTAAGTTTCCTGGCAATATGCAAGTCTGTTTTGGGGATAAATGAAAGCTTGCCTCATTTCCCAATTACAAATTATGGCCCCGGCAACAGGGGAAGATGCTTTAATTTCATGCTCAGAACCTGAGACCTAATCCAGTGGATTCATTCAAAGCGTTTGTGTTTCCAGCTGACCAGGTGGACATCAATTTGCTGAGGTGCCAGCAGCTGAGGCTTTATATTTTAAAGGCAGGGCGGGCGCTACTCTCTCACCAGGACAAACTCAGGCAGATTCTCTCCCAGCCGGCAGTTGCGGAAATAGGACCCAACCCCAGCGGTAACACACTATACAATTTGCAAAGATTTGGTCACAATAGTTTTAACGGAAAATTGTATGCTTTAATGACGGTTTCAATTTTGAAGTGTTATATTTTTTGTATTAGAATATACCTCCATTATTTCGTGTTGTGTAATTTTATTGTATTTGTACATTCACTTTTATTCCACAGAAAATTTAAAAAAAAAAGGGTTTCAGGAAAATCGAATGAAATGTCTCCTGTGGGTCTTATATGTAACCAAGTGTGTTGATGAAATAGGATCCTCATTTGTGCTTTTGAAGTGCAGTCACCTTTCTTTTTTTGCGCTGTACTCTGCTTACCTGACCGGCATCAGACAGTATGTTACATAGGAGTATCTGGGAGGTACTCCTTCTGTTTGAAACAGGTGATTTGATTAACCAACTCTCTATCAATGTCTCTCACCTGCTATCTTCAACTGCTGGGAAGTTGAGAAAAAACAACTTTTCAATTCAAAAGCCCTAATTGTATTTAGTACTCTGAGCAACATCCAGTTACGCGGTCTTTGGACTGGGTGTCATTTGTTCAAGATAAGCTGTTTTTGCAAAATAAGTGCAAATTCTTTTGATGCAGTACCGGTGCTACTCTGTAGGTCAGGGTTCGGCAATCTGTGGTTCGGAGGAAAATAGAGTGTTTACTTCAGCACTACAGATTAATTTGCTTTCACTACTAACGATTCGGGCTAACCTGTATGCTTGATGTGGAGAGGAATTAGCAAACAACCAAAATGTAATGTTGAAAGTCATTTCCAGAACAAACAGCATTTGCTGAAAAGTATCAAGCAGGAGAAGAAAGAGAGAGCATTTTCGGAACTGCTGCAGAAAGCTGAGCAGACCAAACCAGAGTCTAATCAGGCTTTGAGTCTCATTTCGCTGTTCTCTATTTGAGAAAATATGTTTCTTTTGTTTTGCAGAGGATCCAGTTGTGACATCTCCTGATGTTGGAGATCTGTCTCCTGAGGGTCCTCTGCCTCCATTGATCCTCTTGCAGCAGCTGCTGTCTGCCGCCACACAGCCCTCCCCCATCAAAGCCATTTTTGACAGGCAAGAAATGGAGGTGAGTTGATGGGCTTTCCTTTAAAGATTTTGTGTTATGTCAATGTTTATGTTGCATACATTAAAGCTGGTGTTCCTTTAGACCTCATTGTTATCTGCAAATCACTGTTTGTGTAGGCAGCAGCTTTGGCAGTGTGTCAGTACCTGGCTGTGGAATCTGCCCATCCATCCTCTCCGCTGTTTGAGGAGAGCAGCTCCAGTGAGGCTACCACACCTGTCACCATACAGCATGTCAGACCGCCAAAACAGAAGAAACAGAAGACCTCCCCTGTCCCTCCCTTACCCATAGTCCTCCAGCTAATGGAAATGGGGTTCCCACGGAAAAACATTGAGTTTGCCTTGAAGTCGTTGTCTGGAACAACAGGAAGTACCTCTGGTGTCCCAGGTAAGACATACTGAGACTTGCTGTCACTGAAGCAATGTGGCTAGGTGTGGTCTCGAAACTAATATGTTTTTAAAGATGCATTTTTGAGACTAATTAAGCATATAAATCAGGTGTTGAGTCCCTGGTGGGCTGGCTGCTGGACCATCCTGACATTCACGTAACAGAGGTGTCAGATGCAGACACTGTGTCAGATGATTACTCGGATGAAGAGTTGCTGGAGGATCTGGAAGAGGCTGAGCCTACGTTTCCTGTGGTACATCCTTTTCTCCTCATTTCTGGTGTAACCCACTCGATAATAGACTGCATCAGTCTTTTCTCAGCCCGTCAAATTATTCTTATAACTACTTAGATCTGACAATGGCTAATTTGTAATTTTTTCTGGGTTATATTAGCCTCCAGGTGCAGTGGTGACTGAAAGCCAGACATTTAAGAAGAGATCAGACTTCCAAAGCAATGATGATTATGCTGTGTATGTCAGAGAGAACATTCAGGTAAGAGAATAAACAATGTGATAATGTGATACAGAGAATACAGTGATAGATCCCTGGCTTTCTGTACTGACTTCTGTGCAGGTAGGGATGATGGTGAAGTGCTGTAGAACGTATGAGGAAGTGTATGATGGAGATGTTGGAAAAGTGATAAAGCTGGACAGAGATGGGCTTCATGACTTAAATGTACAGTGTGACTGGCAGCAAAAAGGGGGAACATACTGGGTCCGCTATATCCACATCGAGCTACTTGGTAAGTTTTTTTTTTGTGCCTGAAGCAGAAGTTACTTGATGCTGAGCATGATAATGAATGACATGTTTTTTAATTTTTCTTCTTTATCCAGGATTTCCACCACAAAGTTCCCCCTCCCATATAAAGATTAGTGACAAAGTGAGAGTGAAACCAACTGTCTCAACACCAAAGTACAAATGGGGGTCTGTTACTCACAGGAGTGTTGGGGTTGTGAAAGGTAATCCCCTTTAAGTTAAATTAAATATTGTCTCCATTAATAATATATATATTATTTATATATTTAACATGACATTTTTCAGTTTTCTGCACTAATGGAACTACAATGTTTCAGCTTTCAGTGCCAATGGAAAGGACGTGATTGTTGACTTCCCTCAACAGTCTCACTGGACTGGATTGTTGTCTGAGATGGAACTGGTTCCCAGCATTCACCCTGGCGTTAGGTAAGAGTGTTTTTTATTTGTCCGTCTGCCTTATTAACTGTATCTTAACATGTTAATAATATCTACACTCTGCTTTCTTTGCAGGTGTGATGGTTGTCAGATGTTCCCTATAAATGGTGCAAGGTTCAAATGCAGGAATTGTGATGACTTCGATTTCTGTGAAAACTGCTTCAAAACGCGCAAACACAACACCAGACATTCCTTTGGAAGAATCAATGAGCCTGGTTCGTCTCCACATGCACTTGTATAGTATCCATGGTGCTTCTCCATGTAACTGTGTGTAAATTTGTTGCCTATCTCCCCTATATTTAGGCCAGTCTCCAACATTCTGTGGCCGCTCAGGAAAACAGCTTAAAAAGCATCACAGCAGCCAGCGTGGGATGCTGATTGATGATTGGTCCCGTGCTGTCAAGTGCCTCAATGTCTCATCCTCAGTTAACCAGGCGTCACGCCTTATCGACTGCAGTGATCAATGTTGGCAGTCCTCTGGCTCGCAGGGAAAAGTAAGAGATTGAATCGCACACCTAAATGAAAGTTGAGTCTATTTAATATGGATTTACTTTAATGTAGGTGCAATTCATCCCATAACGTTTTCCTTCTGCAGCACTGGATTCGGCTTGAGCTCTTCCCAGATGTTCTTGTGCACAGGCTGAAGATGGTAGTTGACCCAGCGGACAGCAGCTACATGCCCTCACTGGTGGTGGTATCAGGTGAATTACATTTTTTTGTTTTTCTTTTAATATTGCATCAACATGGGTATATTGTCACCCCCTTAGTGTGGTCAGAAGTTACAATTGGATCATCAACAGTGTTTTTTACATTCTTAATTTGCAGGTGGAAACTCTTTAAACAACCTAATTGAGTTGAAGTCAATTAATATCAACCCTACGGACACTACTGTCCTTCTGCTGAGTGACTCCACTGAGGTTAGTTGGCCTAAGACTTGGTGTTCAACTTCTTTGACTGCCTTCAAAATTAGTGTAGTAATAATGTGAATGGTGTGTTCTCCCCAAGTATCACAGATATATTGAGATTGCAATCAAGCAGTGCCGCAGCTCTGGTATAGACTGCAAGATTCATGGACTTGGAATAGTAGGGCGCATCAGAGCAGAGGATGAAGACCTGGCCACTGTCCCTTTCCTGGCATCTGACAATGAAGAAGATGACGATGAAAAAACTGCTACTGGGAGGTATGATGAGCCCACATCTGGTTTTAATTTGTAATTGAGAAATTAAGGACTTATTTTATCCATCTTTATCAATAATGAGGAATTTGGCAGACGGTGCCCTCTGCTCCTCATTTTTTCTGAGTACCTTTTTGGACTTTGAAAACTATTATAGCATTGTCAGCATTGGTGCAACTGTCAAAGTATTTGTACATAGATGCTTTAGTTAATTAAGATTACAAGAACATTAAGTATCGAATATACAGCTTTCTTAAGTGGAAAATAGCTTTATTTTCCTTAATTAACTAATTAACTTAACCTAATAGATGAACAATCAAGACCAGGAAATTAAAAGAAAATGTAAGGAATAAATGTTTGGCCTCATTGTGGGTTTGTTTCCCTTCTTAGTCTTGCTCGGAAGAAATCATCAGGATTGGAATCTGCTGCCACTATCAGGACTAAAGTGTTTGTCTGGGGGCTGAATGACAAGGACCAGCTGGGCGGACTAAAGGGCTCTAAGGTGCAGTGATGGCTTGTGCATATTTGACCCAAATTTGAAACCAACCCGTGGTTTAAAAGACTTGTCTTTGTAAAGCATCCAGCTACGAATTTGTTTGAAGGATAATTCAGGTATTTGTCAACCTGGGCCTTATTTCTCCTTGTGTGGGGGTTGACACATCTTTTTGGTGAGCCTGAGTAAAATGTTGTGAGGCTTCAATGTCTATTCCCTTTTGTTTGTGTTCTTCACAGATCAAGGTACCTTCCTTCTCTGAAACCCTCTCAGCACTCAATGTGGTACAAGTCGCAGGTGGTTCCAAAAGCCTCTTTGCAGGTGGGTGTGTTGTTTAAATATAATTCAATGTTTAGGAATTGTTATGTTACATTCACATATAGCATATTTAACCAACGTGTCACTATTAAAGTTACCGTTGAGGGGAAGATTTATGCATGTGGAGAGGCCACCAACGGCAGGTTAGGCCTGGGTTTGTCCAGTGGGACAATCCCAATCCCCCGTCAGATCACTGCCCTCAGTAACTACGTGGTGAAGAAGGTCGCTGTGCATTCTGGAGGGCGCCATGCCATGGCCCTGACTGTGGATGGGAAGGTCTTCTCGTGGGGAGAGGGAGACGACGGAAAACTGGGACACTTCAGCAGAATGTATGTTATCTTACACAGATACAGGGCATATTTCATTTATTATCACTGTGCAAGCTGTCAGTTTGTCTTTTGTTTAAATTCATTACCAGGCAAAATTCAGCATTGATGTTCATATTTTAATTGTAGAATTACCTTAAGTCATTTTGTTTATACTGTAATTAATGGTTGAATTCCGATGCATGGATCAAGAAAAGTTTTTAATTTTCCATCTCAGGAACTGTGACAAGCCTCGATTGATTGAAGCACTGAAGACCAAACGAATTCGTGACATTGCCTGTGGCAGCTCTCACAGCGCAGCAATCACCTCCAGTGGGGAGCTGTACAGCTGGGGTTTGGGGGAATATGGCCGACTTGGACATGGGGACAACACAACCCAGCTGAGGCCTAAACTGGTACGTGTGACCCGGTTTAACCTACTTTTTCACACAACAGGAACAGTGCTTCATACTGGACAATGGAAGTTATACTGAACTATCATTAGTCCCCTGAAGAAAGACAGTCGTAAAACCAGTGATTAGATATACTGTATGTTGAATTGTATTCATTGCTATTTGCCATGATTCCCTGTGTAGTGGGACACTGAAAACCGATGGTCCACTCCTGATTGCTACTACTTCCATTTTCTTTGTCATCTAGGTGAAAGTGCTTCTGGGGCATCGCGTAATCCAGGTGGCTTGTGGGAGCAGGGATGCTCAAACTCTAGCTCTCACGGACGAAGGTATTGTGTATATTTGAAGCTGTATAGTATCTGACCACTAGTAACACCAGAGACCATTGCTGTGACAAGCAATCTCCAATGCAGTATCAGTATCACACACATAACTAGTGTGCCATGTAAGTGCCAGGTTTCAAGACATTTAAGAAGGCTTTGCAGTTCTATTAAATGAATTCAACATGTTGAAGCCTTAATGTTACTCACAATGTATTGTGTCATTTTAGTGAGAAACCTTTAATATAAACAGAAGTTCTTGTTTGAAGTTTTCTCATTGCATAGTTTGGCAGGTTTCAGTTTCTTATCAGTGAAGTCAATTTTCTTTTCCTATTGCAGGTTTAGTGTTTTCTTGGGGTGATGGGGATTTTGGGAAGCTGGGCCGTGGAGGCAGCGAAGGCTGCAACATCCCTCAGAACATTGAGAGGCTGAACGGGCAGGGTGTCTGCCAAATTGAATGTGGAGCACAGTTCTCTTTGGCTCTTACCAAATCTGGAGTGGTGTGGACCTGGTAAAATGGATGAATGATACAATTACAGAATCATCCTGTGTCCTTGGTTTTACTTTGAATGTTATCTGTATTTCCAAACAGGGGCAAAGGTGACTATTTCCGACTGGGCCATGGTACAGATGTCCATGTGCGGAAGCCCCAGATGGTTGAGGGACTTCGAGGCAAGAAGATTGTCCATGTTGCTGTTGGAGCACTACACTGTTTAGCTGTTACGGATTCAGGACAGGTTTGTAATGACCTACGAAGAGACTATTGTAAATCAGATTACCGGTACATCGTTCTACAATCTGTTCTTTTACTGCCATGTTGTTCCAGAGATGTGAATCTATACTGGGAGTTTATCTGTCAACTCTAACTTACTTTTCCAGGCATTTCTGACTTTGCTGCTACATGGTTTACTTCGCTTCTCTAAAATAACATCCCTCAAAGAAATATTTGACCACTTTCAGTGTTTGTTAGAATTGGAGGAGTGTCTTCTTTTAGTCCCAATTAGTGGGTTTTTTAATGGTTCATGAGTACATTTTTGGAAAATTATTTTGATAATTAGTTTTACTGCACATTAAAGAGTTTTGTTCTTCTTTTTAATTCTGATATATGAATGAACAAGGCTATATACTGATCACTCACCATAGAGAAATCAAATGAAAGATGTTTCCCTGTCAGGTGTACGCGTGGGGTGACAATGACCATGGGCAACAGGGGAATGGCACAACCACAGTTAACAGGAAGCCCACACTGGTGCAGGGTCTGGAGGGACAGAAGATCACTAGAGTGGCCTGTGGCTCTTCTCACAGCGTGGCCTGGACCACCGTGGATGTGACCATACCCTCCGTTCATGAGCCAGTCCTTTTCCAGACGGCCAGGGACTCTCTTGGAGCATCCTATTTGGGTAATCTTCTCTCTCCATGGTAACATAGCCTAATCATGCATTGTTTGTCAGACCTGATATTAGGATCTCTATTATTATAAAGATTGTTTATTTAAAATGTGAAACTGCTCTTGAAAGTGGAACTCACACATCTGCACAAGCTGCACAAGCTGCAGATGTGTGAGTTCCACTTTCCACCTGGGGAAGCTGTTTAATCCTTGTCTGAACTGTTCCACATATGCCAACCTGACTATAGGGAGATAAAACATAGCAAGAGCATCTTAGACCAGCAGATGTGAACAGAAGAAGCTACAATCTTAACGCTTGCAGAAGGTATTACTTGAACGATTTGATGAACTAATCTTTTGTACACCTATGAACAACAAATCCAATCACCATGGCACAGGTTGGACTGAAACTCTTTAATCTTGTACAGCATTGCAACTACCTGACGATTGCTGGGAGTGTTTTGGGTATCTCTCATCAGTTGCAGTGTGTTTCGGTTTTGTATACCACAGGTGTCCAGTCAGACAGTGACTCCTCAGCAGTAAGCAACAAGATGAACACTCAGAGCATGGTTAAGCCTAATCGACCTTCGCTGGCCAAGATTCTCCTCAGTCTGGATGGCAACCTCGCCAAACAGCAAGCTCTGTCTCATGTGCTTTCAGCCCTCCAAATCATCTATGCGAGGTATGTTTTCCCCATGTTTGGAAATGTCCGTTCTCGGTGCCTGGAGATGTCCACTAAACGGCACAGACCAACCACATTAATACTCAGACGGACACTTTCTTTCTTTGTAATACATCTTCATGCTGCATCAACTGTCTTAATGTCTCCAATGTATCAATTTGCTTCCTTGAGCATGTGAGAAAATATGCGTTTACCAACTTTATTAACTTAAGTCTGAATAAACCTAATTATTTACATACACGACATGTATGTTTGACTGACAAAAGGCAACAATGTGTATTAAACAAGCCACTTGTCTACCCTCAGCACTCAAATTTAATGCAAAATTTATAAGACCTCTAAATATTTGATTTTCATTAGCAAAATGTGGAAAAGGCATCAAAATGTAAAAAGCTATGTATATCCTGGAAATAAGGTCAGATTTATGTTGGTCGGCAGCCTATGTAGAACATTGTTTGTTCCGCTTTTGCTAATGTCAAATTTTAAATTAATGCAAATTAATTAGTTATTATTGTTTAACATTTGAAATAAAACACCTTTGATCAAATGTCTGAAAAGGGCTCTTTAAAGTGCATGAACAGTATCAAATCCGCACTCAATGCTCAATGCTGTCATTACACAGAATCATAGAAAGTGGCAACTAGTAAGACGCTATTTCTCACTTCCTATTTCTCGTCCTTCCTTCCCTCTGTCTACCACACACATCCACGGAAAATTATTTTTTTCATATTTGACATTAAAGATGGCTCACTTGCAGGATACTTCCATACACTATAAACAGTTCATTAATGTTTTTTTTCCACTGGCACTGTGGTGTATTGTAGTCCCATCAGAAGTTAAAGCCGCACCGCACCGTTCGTCTTCCCCGCAAATAAGAGAGTAGCGCGAGTCGATCTTCGTCTGTGAGGAGACCAAAGACGTTTTTTAGAAGTCTTTGTGTGTTTAGCTTTTGGTACTCTGTGGTTTGAATTTCCTTTAACTTTTTTTTATTGTCCCGTGTTCGCATTCAGCCACAGTGAAATTTTGTTTAGTTGCAAATGAAAACCCAACATTTCCTTATTTGTCTGCTTCAGAATAAAACCAGAATAAAAGTGTTTTTTGTGTAGAATATTTATGAAACGCAATGTGTATTCCCCGTTCATAGCCGCGGATCAGCTCGCTGCTTTATCAGCTCAATACAATCTGTGCTTCTTCAGTTTAGAGACACCCACTCCAAGAGGGTTGCCCTGTTCTCCTCAAAATACAAAGCCCAGCTGTTCTGGGCTGACACGTAGAGGTGGGACATTTTATGGGAAAATGCCATTAGTTTTTCCTATATTGGATTTATATATGCTGATCGGGCCAGTCAGAGGTTGCTTCTGGACCGGATTTGGTCCTGTGGCTGCCAATTGAATAGCCCGGCTATTTAAAATTATAACAAATTGACAAATTGCAATCAAATGAAAAGTAGTTCCAGTGAATAAAATAAACAGAAAGCATAACATGATTTGAGGTACCAACAGTCACGGAATCTGTTTAAGTGAATGATTTTGGTGCTTGAAATCTTCATTGCTAAAGTGCACTTAAACTTTTGAGCATCAGACAGACGTATGAATTTTGGCAGATTAGACAGGATATTAATACAACCAGTAAATACAAAAAAACATTCAGGATCTAGACATGAATGGTTTCCCGTTGAGGCAGGAATTTTAAATAGGAATTCGATAATAGTGTCTTTGACCTTTAAATAACTGACTGGCTCTAGTATTGGTCTTTGTCGGTATTACTGTTGACACAACGTGTTGTGTGTTTCCCAGGGATGCAGTGGTTGGTGCACTGATGCCAGCCAGCATGATTCTGCCAGCAGAATGTCCTTCCAGCTCACCTATTCCAACAGACTCGTCATGCTCATCCAGCGTAAGTGATGAAGAAGGCCCTCCTGTCCCACAAGAAACTGAGGAACGGGTCAGCCCTAATCCCTGGCAAGACATGAAGGGAGAGGTAAGGAACACCACACTGTGTTGCTGCGGACCCATGGAATTGCATTGTGGAGTGTAACGTCGTTTTGATGAGGGGTCCTTATATCGTGGCTAAAAGTTTTTATTATGTCAGACTTTCACCAATTATCCTTGGCAGCTCTCCGGGCCATTTCAACGCAAATATTGACACTGCCTTGCAAGTTGTAGGCTCCTTTATGTAATGTACTCGCTTAATACAAAGTAAAATCGTGTGAGCATGACCCACCATCTGTGTGTTTTTGTGTGCGAGCAGGTTCCTTCATCAGAAGATGCTGTCACCCCGTCATCGGCTGTGACTCCCTCTGCCTCTGGTGCTTCCTCACGTCCGTTCATCCCCGTCACAGACGATCCCGGAGCAGCCAGCATCATAGCTGAGACCATGACTAAGACAAAAGAGGTAAATGAGAAACTAAACATGCTTGTTTGTTTATGTCTTAATGCTAAACCACTTGTATCCATCTCTGCCATATCAGTCACATTTTCTTATATTTCAGGATTCTGAGAGCCAGAGCAAAGTGGTTGGTCCAGAGCCGCAGTACCTGGATGAGTTCACAAGCCTGCTTGTGCCTGATGATACGCGAGTGATGGTGGACCTGCTCAAGCTGGCAGTGTCTTGTCGCTCTGGGGAGAAAGGAAAGGAGGTGCTTTCGGCTGTGCTGTCTGGCATGGGTACAGCTTATCCACAGGTAATTTACTTTGTTGTCTGTTTTATGTGTATGTAGGCCTTGGATTTATGGGAAGCCAGGTGTTAACAGGCGTCTCTGGGGCCTCTATGGACAGGTTGCAGACATGCTGCTGGAGTTGTGTGTCACTGAGTTGGAGGACGTTGCCACTGACTCACAGACTGGCCGTCTGTCCTCCCAGCCAGTGGTTGTAGAGAGCAGCCATCCGTACATAGATGACACCTCTACTAGTGGAACTGTCAAGATCCCAGGTAGAAGGAAAAGAAACCCACAAAGCTTAAATTTTAGCTGGAAATTTAGGCCCTTTTAACCAATCTTCACCCACTTGAATGAACAGTATCATCTTCTGACTCAACTCCTTCATTCAGAGGTCTCAACTATTATTTCGTTTCGTAGGTGCTGAAGGTCTCAGGATAGAGTTTGATAGACAGTGTTCAACTGAAAGGCGACACGACCCACTTACAATCATGGACGGAGCCAATAGGATTGTCTCTGTCAGATCAGGTGAGTAGAGGAAAAATGAATTGTGATCAAGTGTAACCAAGGGATAAAAAACAAATGTAATGGCTTGCTGTGTGTGTTTGTTTCAGGCCGGGAGTGGTCTGACTGGTCTAGTGAATTAAGGATTCCAGGGGATGAGCTCAAATGGAAATTTACCAGTGATGGCTCGGTTAACGGCTGGGGCTGGCGCTTCACTGTCTACCCTATCATGCCAGCTGCTGGTAAGCCACTTTACACACATACAGCATAATGCACGACACACGTTTTGTGCACTAGACTGAACTTTACTGACTGATTAGAAACAGAGAAGCCTCTATGTATTGTAATCTAGTTTGAATTTGCACAAATACACCAGTCACTGAACCTACTGAATGTGTCACACTGTGTAGGCCTGTGACACTGAACCATCTTGTCTTTCCTCAGGTCCCAAAGATTTGCTCTCTGATCGTTGCATCTTGTCCTGCCCCTCCATGGACTTGGTTACATGTCTCCTGGACTTCAGGCTCAACTTTGCCTCCAACAGGAGCATTGTGCCACGCCTAGCTGCCTCCCTTGCTGCTTGTGCCCAGCTGAGTGCATTAGGTATGATCATCCTTTTTGACCATAATTAGACTTATCCATTTTGCATATGAACGATACATTTACTTGAGTTGTTTGTACAGCTGCTGGACACAGAATGTGGGCTCTGCAAAGACTACGTAAACTTCTGACCACAGAGTTTGGTCAGTCCATCAATATAAACAGGCTGCTGGGAGAATCTGAAGGCGAGGCTCACTCGATGGTTAGTACAAGAAGACAAGTCTGATTGATTTCTTTGATTCTTTATTTCATCGTGAATCCTATGTCTCGATGTGTTACACAAGCAGAAACATTCATATTATTAACTCTGCTATCAGTAGTATTACGATTTGTAACTGTTGCTATTGTCACTTCAGTGAATTCATGACTATTCATACTTTTATTATTAGTACATTGAAGCCTTAATTTTCCTGATGATAAAATAATCAACTTCGTCTCAGAGTTTCACTGGAAGTGCACTGGCAGCTCTAGTGAAGGGGCTTCCAGAGGCTCTGCAGAGGCAGTATGAATATGAGGACCCAATTGTCAGGGGAGGGAAGCAGCTGCTTCATAGTCCATTTTTCAAGGTATGTTCACAACGCTGTCCTCATCCACACATACATTATGGTAGTCAAATTTTCTGTCAGAACTTAATGTTTGTTTCCTTTAGGTCTTGGTCGCTCTTGCCTGTGACCTCGAACTGGATAACTTACCCTGTAGTGCTGAAACCCACAAGTGGGCATGGTTCCGCAGATACTGCACTGCGTCCAGAGTGGCTGTGTCTCTAGACAAAAGGACTTCACTACCAAGAACCTTTCTGGATGAGGTGAGAGTCAGGCTGTGCTGATTCTGCTCCACTTCACTTTTCCTCATAACCCTTAGATTTGAGATTGGCCTTAATCCATTCTCCTATGGTATTCTTATCCCTTTGAAGGTTACAAAGAAAATTCATGAGCTCATGGCTGACCATGAGAGCATGAACAGCCTCCATGATAGTCACGACTTGTTCAAGCGCGAGCACGACGAGCAGCTTGTACAGTGGATGAACCGGCGCCCAGATGACTGGACTCTCTCTGCAGGGGGTAGTGGCACCATCTACGGTTGGGGCCACAATCACAGGGGTCAGCTAGGGGGCATTGAGGGGGCAAAGGTCAAAGTGCCAACCCCCACCGAAGCCCTCGCCACACTGCGCCCAGTGCAGCTTATCGGAGGGGAGCAGACTCTGTTTGCTGTCACTGCAGATGGAAAGGTGGTTTTATCAGACATATTGCAACATATTCGTTTACAGGAAAATGTAATATTATATTTAAATATTTTACTTTCCCCCTAAGCTTTATGCAACAGGATATGGAGCTGGGGGCAGATTGGGTATCGGAGGCACTGAGTCTGTGTCCACCCCGACTCTGCTGGAGTCCATCCAACACGTCTTCATCAGGAAAGTGGCTGTGAACTCTGGAGGAAAGCACTGCCTGGCGCTGTCCTCTGAGGGAGAAGTGTATTCATGGGGAGAGGCTGAGGATGGGAAACTTGGTCATGGGAATAGAAGGTAAAAACTGCACACAATATAAAAACCAATATAAGACATTGTGGATCATGGATGGATGTGCACAAAATGTATATAGATCTAAGTGCAATAATTTATCCTACAGGTGTAAATATAAGTGCAATAAGTGTGCAGTGTTTTAGTTTTTATACTTTTTTTATACTTGTTTATATTTATATTTCTTATTTAAATTAAAATGCCGTTGGAGAACAGTTACAACGAAATTTCGTTCATATGTGCACTTTGTGTTTGTGTGAATGACAATAAAGTCTTTGAAACTGAAACTGAAACATTGCATATTAGGCTTGTCGCGGTAGTCCGTGTTACCGATGGGATTTGGTGTTGAGGCATCCACTGGTATTCGCACATGGCATCGTAAATCCTTCACTGCTATACCGCCACCGCCCACCGTGTTTTTTTTTTTTACTTATCAAGTGTATTTATTATTGCTAAAACTACATTTTATAATTTTTTTTGTCAGAATAATACTTGTAACATAATAATGTTTCTTCTTTTCTCATGACAAAGTCAGGTATGCAGCTCCCGCAGCACAGGGTGTTTGTGAATCACTAAATATAAGAATGGCAGCTCGCGGTGACTAGTACACTGGTGCAGTGACCAATTATGTCTTTATAGAAATGGTGTCTTCCCCACACAGTTTTTATTAGCCGTCATTCAGAGATCTCTTGTGCACATTTGACCGCCAGTACAAGTTACAAGGACGGACATATTTCTCGTAAACACATATACATAATGCTGCAATAGACGATCATTGCTGTGGAAATATTCAATAAATTCCAGAAGAGTGGTCATTATTTGTCTTGAGCTTATATGTTATAGCATGGTAAAACTTTGTGAGCAAATGCCTGTTGTACAGTTGTTGAAAAGCGAAGTGAAGTGCAGCGCCCAAAGATTCCGGATCAGCTGCAGCTGCACAGTGGGGATTTTTCAGTGTCATCTTCTTTGTCCGACCTGTTTAATAAGAAATTGTCATTGATGCTTTTAATTATAGAATTGCTTAACATAAACCAAACTTCAAAATTATGGTTTGTAGGTGAATAACCCTTTCCTTTTTTTTAAAGGGCGGTGATACCACAAATACAACTTTGACACACATTTTGTCACTGACAGGAAAATCTTAACACTGTGACATCCCTAATGCAGATCCTTGTCACTTTAAGAATGAAAGGTTAAAGTATTAAAGGATTGTTTTATTTTAAGTATGACTCCTCTTGACTTCAGCCCCTGTGACCGTCCTCGTGTAATTGAGTCACTGAGGGGAGTGGAAGTGGTGGATATTGCAGCTGGAGGAGCACACAGCGCTTGTATTACTGCCAGCGGAGAGCTATTCACATGGGGAAAGGGTCGCTACGGCCGACTGGGCCACGGCGACAGTGAGGACCAGCTAAAACCCAAGATGGTCAGTGAACACAATAGCATGTGAAATGCACATATTGTACACCAGGCTTTTTAGTACATGTTACCAACTTGCGAATTAGCCCTTCTGTCAGATGTTTGACAGATATTTCCGTGTTCAGACTTGTTTGCTCTTCCTGCCTCTGACATGCTCTCCCAGTAAATCACAGTGAGGCAAAGCTCTTGTGTGCTTTATCCAGGTGGATGCACTGCAGGGTCACAGGGTGATTGATGTAGCCTGTGGCAGCGGGGATGCCCAGACACTGTGTCTAACAGATGACGACATGGTCTGGTCCTGGGGAGACGGGGACTACGGTAAATTGGGCAGGGGAGGCAGTGATGGCTGCAAAATTCCAATGAAGGTAAGAAATTACACATCAGGCCACACTCGGGGTAGTCATCATTTCATTTTTTTCTACTGTTATTTTGGGAAGAGCACAGTGCAACTTAAACATTTTCTGTTTCTTGCAAGATAATTGACCACAACTGTTACTGCACCGGTTTGTTTTTAAGATATTGTTTTCTCACAGTTTCAATTTAAAAGTGGCACTGTACTGTTTGCAAGTAGAAGATAGTTTAGTATTGTCAACATTTGATATTATTTGTAATTGCAGAGGGTACTCGTATAACATGTTTGGAGTTGCATTATGGGTTTGCTTTAGCTAGAGTATCCAGGTTCATCAAGACCACTTTAGGACTTTGTCAGCCCTGAAAATGTAAAGGAAACCCAGTTAATCATGCAGGAATGTCTGAGGCCCTTGTAAAGGATGTTGCTTCCACAGAAGAATTAAATATATAATAAGAAGGGCAAAGTCCTCTGTCATGCATGTCCCACAAATATTGATGTCCCTGACTTATTTAACTGCTTGACAGAACATATCTCCTACCTCATTGGAAAATCCATTGTACTCCATGTACACCACCGTTCAAAAGGTCAGGGGTCACCTGTTCTGTCCAGCATCGACCTCCATCATAACCAGCTTCATGAAATAATCACCTGGATGCTCTACGGTCATTATTAGTGTCCAACAATCAGTCCAGATGTGCTGAACACATCTGGGATGGATCTGAGAGTTGTTGCTTTGATTGTCTGATTCCAGGTGATTTTAGAGAATGAATACCAAGTGATCAACATGCAGCATCATTACAGAGGTTGGATTCTTGAACAATTCTACACATGGAAACATTTAAAAAACAAAGCTTTGGATTAGAATCACACTTAGTTGTGGTGCTGAACCATGAAAGAGGAAACAAAGCATTGTGGGTAATATTTTAGGAAACGTTTATTGTGTTCACACACTTGGGATTCTCTCAATCACTTTGAATTAGACATTGGAAATGGTTTTCATTGATCACTAACATGTTCCATAGTTGTTGAGCACATCTGGACTCAGAATGATCATAGAGCATTGAAGATCATTATTTGATGGAGCTGTTAGATGGAGTTCAATGCTGAAAAGAATAGGTGACCCCAAACTTTTGGTACGGTAGTGTATGTCCACAATAACTTAAAAGATAATCCAAAACAGCTGATACCCCATTTAAATTAATTTCTATCCAATACTCGCATGTCATGCAGCAGGTCCTTAAACATGTATTCAGACAAATATCCAAAACCGATAGACTTATCAAATGTTTTGCCATATCCCATCTTTAATTTAAATGATTTCCTGTCTTCAGATTGATTCTCTCACTGGCCTCGGTGTCATCAAAGTGGAGTGTGGCTCTCAGTTTTCTGTGTCTCTCACAAAGTCTGGGGCAGTGTACACGTGGTATGTACAGCACGGTACAGAGTTTCTGTGTAAATTATAAGATATGATGAGAGGACTTAGGTGTGTATTTGTACTGTGTCATTCCAAGGGGGAAAGGGGACTACCATCGTCTTGGCCACGGCTCTGACGACCACGTACGAAGACCCAGACAGGTCCAGGGGCTTCAAGGGAAAAAGGTCATCGCCATCGCCACAGGGTCCCTTCACTGTGTTTGCTGTACAGAGGATGGTAGGAGGATTTATACATGATTGCTCTTGAACATCAAACTTTGTTCTCAATGTGTCTATACTGTGTAAGACAGACCAACCAGTCTGCCATGTTTTCCATTTTTTATCATAGAGTTACAAGAGTTAAGTTGGGTTGTATTTCAGCTTTACACATAGCTTTGCTATTGTGTTTGGTCGCAGGAGAGGTGTACACATGGGGTGATAATGACGAGGGCCAACTTGGAGACGGGACAACTAATGCCATCCAGAGGCCACGGCTGGTGGCTGCTCTTCAGGGAAAGAAAATCAACAAGGTCGCCTGTGGTTCTGCGCACACGCTTGCCTGGTCCACTAGCAAACCTACCAACGCTGGGAAACTGCCTGCACAGGTACTGGGCTCACCCCTGCACCAGCAACTGTGAGAGAGTAGTATGTTTACTGTTCAGAGCTTTCAGTAGATGGCAGTAAAGCGATTTTCTTTTAGACCTTCAAATGCAGGCTGAATGACTGCATGGCTTTATATAGGTACCCATGGAGTACAACCACCTGCAGGAGATCCCCATCATGGCGCTAAGGAACAGGCTGCTTCTGCTGCACCACATCTCTGAGCTCTTCTGCCCCTGTATACCTATGTTTGACTTGGAGGGTCGGTTGGGCCAGACAGGCCACGGACCCTCATTGGGCTTCGACACACTTCGGGGCATCCTAATCTCCCAGGGCAAGGTGGGATAGCATGGAGTACAATCCCACAAGCACAATATATAACGCAGTGTTTTTATCATGCTTGACTGTTTTTCTGTTTTTTTTTTAACAGGAGGCAGCTTTCAGGAAGGTGGTTCAAGCTACCATGGTGCGGGATAGGCAGCATGGTCCTGTGGTGGAGCTGAATAGGATACAGGTACAGTTGGAAACACATGACTAACAAATATTTTACCAACGTTATTAATCTCATCAAACTGTTGATACAAAGAGATGCGACAGATCCATTTTTTTCCAGTCTGCACGGCAGCTCCAGTCTTGCTTGATCATGACAAACTAGTAAACAGGAATAGAAAGGCAAACTGTACTTCTGGCATTTGGAAAGAAAATCCTTCATCCATTTTAAGTGGCTTTTCCTGCTTCTATATATATATATATATATATATATATATATATATATATATATATATATCGCTAGGTTATAAAAATAATGTTTGTGTAAAATGGCATCAACGTCACTTTTGCAGTCTTTTGCCCTCACCCTCACGGTAGTTCCTCCCAGACTGCTCCCCTCACTATTGCTGTGAGTCTATGTTCCAGACAGAGCGTTACATGTGATCTGTTTCATAATGAATTTTTTTTCTTGTGTGTTTGATCGGTACTCCAGCCTGTCTGTAGGGGTTCCTGATCTGAGCTTCATACTCTACTACACAAAGAGCCTCAGCTTGGGCCACTGCCCTTTCACACACACTCATCCCCGCAGCTCTAGTTCTTTCCCTGGTGCAGAGAGCTGTCACATCCAGGAATTCATGCTCATCAGTGTTTGTTGTTTTTCTTCACCCTGCAGGTGAAGCGTTCTCGGAGCAAAGGAGGCCTGGCAGGTCCCGACGGAACCAAGTCTGTATTTGGTCAGATGTGTGCCAAAATGAGTTCGTTCAGCCCAGACAGCCTGCTGCTGCCTCATCGTGTCTGGAAGGTCAAGTTTGTTGGTGGGTGACCACTGTGAATTTGAAGGGATCTTGACGCCTTTCTCTTGCACAAATACGCTTAAAGAATGTTTAATTATCGCAAAACCTAGGTCTGAGTGCATTTTGAAATGACAATTTTTTTAAGGGGAGTCTGTGGATGACTGCGGTGGAGGCTACAGCGAGTCCATTGCGGAGATGTGTGAGGAGCTTCAGAATGCCCTGACCCCACTGCTCATAGTCACCCCGAACGGCCGCGATGAGTCTGGCGCCAACAGAGACTGTTTCCTTCTCAATCCCGCAGCCAAGTCCCCTCTTCACATGAGCATGTTCCGCTTCCTAGGTATAATCAAGTTAATCTCCCAGTCAGGTTTTATGGTGTGTTAATCCTAGATAAACAAAACGGGAAAATGTGAATGTTTATTTTCAAATGTGCAAATGCTTCATGTGCATTTTCTGTCCAGCATGCTTCATTTAATGATTCTTTTCCCTCATTTTTCACTCGGTAGAGTTTGCACAGCACCCTGATTGTTCATGTGTGATCTGCATGTAATGCGCTCTACCTTGATGTGTCTGCAGGAGTGCTCCTGGGCATCGCAATCCGCACTGGAAGCCCGCTTAGCCTGAATCTGGCAGAGCCGGTATGGAAACAGCTGGCAGGCATGAACCTGACCATTGCTGACCTCAGTGAGGTATGTATACGGTCCAACTCCTCAGTCTGTATATAGTACACCCTACTGATGATTGATTGAATGGGAACATATCAAACATTTGATTTCAGCAAGAGCTGATCAGAAACCATATATGTGCTCTGAGTGCCAATGGATATGAAAAATAATTTGTCATTTTCACCAATTTTCTTGTATCTAGAACTTTATCTTGCACAAAGTTATGAATGGCCCAGGTCTGGGACTCAAATATATATCTGCAGGAGGAAAAACACTGGTTGATAGTCTGAATGAATTTAAAGTTTAGAAGGATGAATAAAATGGTAAATGAACATAATAAAGTAAATGATGCCCCTTTAGCATTTATTTAGTTAATAAATTCTTTATAACCTTCTGTAAAGTAGTTGCACGAATGTAAAATTACATTTTTAAGTGTTTATGGCTGAATTTGCAAACAATTATTATTTGTAGGATCCGCTTACAAGTTTTACAGAAGGAGTTGTAAATGTTGACGGATGAATTCATCAACACTTCAGTCTGCTTACACTTATTGGATTTTACACACAGCCTCTAAATTATAAAGAGGGGAAAATGTTACTTTGTTCCATGAATCATCATCACCATCACCATCAAAGCAATTTACCGAAATTCTACCACTCTTTATTTAAAATATTTTTTGGCACTTCATACTTTTCAGTAGTTATTGGTGTCTGGTCTTTGTGCAAGTCACTGCCCACATGAACGTCATATATTGTAGAATATTTCAATTGTAGTGTCTAGTCTAGTGTCAGGAGTGATCAACTTAATGGTTTGTCTATTAGGACAGATGAGCAACAGCAGGTCCAGTTCAGTCTTTTATTTCCTCTTCCATATAGTTTAACTGGTTTCTCTGACAACAGAAGGCACAGGATAACAAATGATATTATTACTAGACATCAAAATATCTAGTCTAAATAAGGAATGATCAAACAAAGGTCATTTATATTCAAACATAATTACTGGA
>CAAKHC010004284.1:20926-34744 GCA_901007825.1 Macroramphosus scolopax | reverse complement strand
GTGTGTGTGTGTGTGTGTGTGTGTGTGTGTGTGTGTGTGTGTGTGTGTGTGTGTGTGTGTGTGTGTGTGTGTGTGTGTGTGTGTGTGTGTGTGTGTGTGTGTACGCATGTGGCCAAGAAAACGTTGGACATAAAAAATGCATTTGGAATAATTATTAAAAAAAAGAAATATCACTTCTTATTGCTGTTTGATTTGCAGCAAAGTTTGACTGCACAGAGAAAATTAAAATAAAAGCATCTTTGCACCAAAAGCTGCAGAAACTGCCTGTAAATCAACGCAGCACAAATATTTAATTGTATAGGAATTAAATGCAATATGAATATACGTGAGGTTTACCCACAATGCACCTCGTTTTTCACACGTTTACCACTCGCTTTTTTTTAGTTTCCATATTTGTGTGCAGAAGAAGTGTGACTCCACACAAAGCTTTCACAAGGTGCTGTTGTTCTTCTAAATTTGATTTCTGGGTTGGGGAGGGTGGAGAGGAAGAGGAGGAGGAGGGGGAGGAGGAGGAGGGTGGCTGATTGTTTCTCCACACCTGCTTTCTTGTCCCCCTAAAAAAAAAAAAAGAATCAAACCTAAAGTTAAATCCAGAGCCTTTCCCTTCACTTCCTCTTCCTCTCTTGTCTTCAGGCACATTTTGTTGCGCAGGTGCCAAATGAACCTGCGTGTTTTTTCTTCTTCTTCTCTTCTTTCTTTTTTTTTTAACAGAGACCATTAACTTTTGTGACCAAAATGATAACTTCACAAGCCATTTTCGTGCGCATTGTGCCGCCGGCATTCAGGAGATGGATAATGCTTGTAAAGTCTGACAAGACTGCGTTTGTTTTGGCGCTACGCTCGTCCAAGAAATTATCATTCAACCCCTTTAAAGGGCGCAATTGAGAAGCGGCGGCGTTTTCACTGCGACTTTTTGCTTTGTCCTCTCCAAAGTGGCGTCTGCATGTCTGACTCTGCCAGTTACTGATTTGCAGGCAGCATGTTAAGGTGGCCCATGTAAGTGATTTCCACGGGCATCCCACTAAAGGAGAACAAATCGCTGACAAAGGAGCGCCTTTCCCATTCAGCGGCGTCGTTAGGACAACCAAAAAGTATTTCTGGGATAATAAGTTCTACTTCAAAGCGTTTCTCACTGAAGGGTGACTGCCTCGCTCCTTTTTATTAAGTCTCCCTCCTTTTAATGCTGCAGGAACTGTCTCTGCTTATTTCTCATCGTGTTTATTTTGCAACATTCATTGAGCACTTGTTTCCAAATAGGCTCCAACTTACAAGAACAGCCCCCCCCCCCCCTGTAAAACCCAGGAGAGGCCAACCTTTGAATTAAGCATCACTTGTCTCAGAGAGGCAGCTATAAAATTGATAAAAAACCCTATAATATCACTAAACAAATCTGCAGCTGCTGCCTCTTATTAACAGCCGCTCGTGCTGCTGTTGTGTTCACTGTAAAATGTGGTTAAAATAAACATTAAAAATCGGTTTCACTCCACTGAAGTTTGCGCATTTTATGGCCTCGGCATCCTCCGCGTTCACCTGAGTCAACTGCGTCCTAATTGATGCAGAATGGAATCAGTTTCAGCGTGTGTTTTTACAATGTGTTATTTTATTATATTGGATTACATCCTTACCTGTGGAATTGATGGTGTCTCGTGCACTTGACGCCTCTCACGTGTGAGCAGAGGGCGCGTGTTGCGCAGGATTTTGGGTAAAAGTTCATTTAGTGTCAGTTTTGTGTTTTTTTCCAGCACACATATTGAAATCCGCGCGGCGTCTCAGCCCGCATAGAAGCCCCCTAACGCACCATGAAGACTGTCCAGGCTTCCTCTCACAGGCTGCAGCCTTTGAAGTGGCGCGTTGGTCAATCTGAATTCTATAGACTGAACCACGCAACGCTTTGAAAGTGAGATTTTTTTTTTTTTAATGGCGAAAATAAGAGGGGGAACTTGTTTTATACACTCCATACAAGGCCTTGCTTATTGTCACATATCTTTTTATCTTTTATTTTTCCCATGAATGATTCATGCCTCGGCTGCTTTGTGGTGTTGCGCCTTTCAGGAGGTGGTGGCACCGTCAGGGGGCTGGAAGTTTCCACATTAGCTCCGTGATCAGTTTATACCAGCGTCATTGGCCCTTTATGGCCTATTTCTGACATGACACTGGATATTTATGGGTGTGAAGTTAACAGGCTTTTTCATATGAGGGGATCAAAACATTGATGTTTTGTGGATTTTTGCAGTTCACATAAAAAATAAATCATATTCATCACCTATCAGTTAATATTTATAGATGTCAAACCCTCAGCAATAAAATCAATAATACATCATAATAAAGCAACGCTTAATAACGTGTCCTGGTATTTGTTTATTATTAATTTTTGCACGATTTTTATATTGTAAATTTTAATTTCAAACATCAAGGGTCTGCACAGTCTCTGTATTTTTTTTTTTTTTGCTTTCTTTTTTTTAAATCCATCATGCACCTCCAAGAGAAAGACAGATCATCACTACAAAAGGCATGCGAGGAAAAAGGGACGTTTCACATTACACAGCCTATTCAAGTGTTTTTCTCCTTTTTTTTTTTTTACAGAGCACAATCAAACAGAACAAATTTGAGAAGTAAAAAAAAAGGTGAGAAAAAAACAATATAACCAAGAAGAAAAAAAGAAATATCAGCAGGGTACTAGGCATCACCAAAACTGGTATTATTATTCTTTGGTGTTTCTGTAATTCCAGTACAACATTGATACCAGCAAATAAATTACAATGTACAAAAAAAAACAAAACATTTTTTTTTCTCGTAATTAAAACCTACAACATTCACAAGCATCAGTACAATTACATATATACAAATCCTCCAGGGTCAAAGCCTGTCAGTATACATTTAGGGTCTCATGGGACTTACTCTCTTTAACGAGCATTGTGTATTTTGCATAAAATATAGACTTAAATAGTTCTTAAATATTACAAAATTCCCTCCAAACACACGTGTTGTATAAATCTGAAAAGGTAAGTGAGACCCCCTTTAAGACACTCAGATGTTCGCCTCCTCCTCCTCCTCCTCATCATCTTTTTTTTTTTTTTTTTTTGTCTTTATCAAAGTTTGTACCACATCTTAAGATAAAATCACATGAGATTAAAAATAAAAATAAAAAAATCGATTTGTTGCCACTTGTGGGGGGGTGGGGGTGGGGGGGGTGGTTGGGGGTTTACCAGCAGTACCATTTGTTGTCCTCAAAACGTCTCGAATATGACAGTGATTGATTGCAGGGCTGTTAGCAGACCGCGCGGGGATGATGAGAGGTCACATGAAAGATGTCACTTCAGCACACCAGTTGAATCTTCAGATGTTTCATTGGATCATATTGCTCTTGTGTATATATATATATATATATAATAAAAAAAATCATCTGGAGTTTGCATGTATGATATTCTCAAATAAGAATGCAATGTCAGTGTGGGTCTACTTTTTTTTAGGGAGTTGGGGGGGCACCTCAGAGAACTGCACCGTATTTGTGGATCGTTTCTATCTGATCAATATCGCGGGCGCGCAGGCCTGCGTGGACGTACACACACACGCGGGGGGGGGGGGGGGGGTCAACTGGGTGACACTTCTGACAGTCACGTGGTTGTAAACGGGGGCCATCAGAGCATTGTCCTCGGGTCTGAGTGTCTGAAAGAGTCCTCGTCGTCCGAATCCGACGTTGGCAGGTCGCTGGAGGGGGTGTGGAGGTGGTTGGGGCCCCCGCTCCCCTGGCACACATACCACTCGTTGAGGTTGGTGACCTGAGGCGAGAGGTTCGCCGAGCGGCTCCGGTGCAGCTCGGCCGGGTTGGGCGACAGAGGGTCGCCGAGGGGGTTCGTGGAGGAGATGTAGTTGGTGGAAGGGGGCGGCGGCGACTTGCAGTGCACTTTCATGTGCTTCCGCAGCGAGCTCGGGTGCGTGTAGGACTTGTCGCAGCCGCGCACCTTGCAGTAGTAAGGCTTGTCGCTGGTGTGGACGTGCGAGTGCTTCTTCCGGTCGCTGCTGTTGGCGAATTTCCTGTCACAGCCGTCGAACTCGCACTTGAATGGTTTCTCTCCTTTGGATGGGAGAAGGACAAGATACAGTCAGTGTTACGCATAAGAAGCATATCAATTTCCCGGGTGGTCACGGGTGGTTAAAGACTTCCCTTATAGCGCACTGATCCGCATCTTAAACAAATGCAGAGCGTCATCAACAACAAGTCTCCACTGGGGCTCCCTCTTCATCCACCACACATCCACCCCAGCCTGGCCTCCACACACCCACTTGTCCAAGGCATTTTTTTCCCCTTGTGTGAACACGTGTAACATGCCTTAAGGCCTCCTGGTTACATGCATGTGGGGAGAGGGGGGCACTCGGGAGACCACCAGGAGCCGTTTATGTGCCGTGGTGGACTGCTTATAACTCAACACACATGCACACACACATTTTGTATCAACACCATGCATGCATATAAGAAGTGTCGGATTATAATCATCTATGCTCAACCACAAAAGGTGTTTAATGGACTGTTGCTATATTTTCTGGAGGGTTTCATCTCCTTCAATGGATTCTACGTCATATCGTGTTGTGAAGAGGCCTTTATATCACGAAGCATTTTCTTGTCCAAACACAACCAACTCTTAACGCCACAACAACACGACCGGCTCTCGGGAGCAGCACCCGTTAGCCTTTTAACGCAGAGAAGTTTGTCTGCCATCACTCGCGGTGTTGCAGCACTCTGCTCCTCCTGACACACGTCTCGTCTCGGTGCCAAGTCGTTTAGTTTGACAGTCTATCCGAGTAGATTTAATTTCCCTGCCCCCAGCGTGGCAACGTGCAGCTCCAAGTGTAAGATGGTCAACACTGTACCAATACACCAAGCTAATAAATTGGGTGCATATGAGGTTGTTGAGGTTTGGCGTGAATGTGCGCCCGGGGATAATTACATCCACGCGTGTTCCAGCGCGGTCCTGCATGTACGTAATCACGTTTTACAAATCATATGCCCGATTCATTTCTCGACCACTGCAGGCGGCTCAGTGGGTAAAAAGTTTATATTTAAGGAGGGATATGAAACACTTACCACGCGACTAACCACCGAATGCAACTTTCTGCTCCCTTGTGAGCGCAAATTACGCACGGCCATGGCTGTCGATGCGTTCAGGATGTGGACAGTAAAACAAGGTCGCCTCGTCGGTAGATTATCATGCTCGGCGCAAGCGTGCCGGGTTTCATATCGCATTCTACACAATTGGATCTACTGACCTGTGTGAGTCCTCTTGTGGATCTTCAGATTCTCCGAGCGAGCGAACACTTTGCCACAGCCCGGGAACGGGCACGGGAAGGGCTTCTCTCCCGTGTGAACTCGGATGTGATTTATCAGTTTGTACTTCGCTTTGAACGCCTTTCCTTCCCGCGGACATTCCTCCCAAAAGCAGACGTGGGTGCTCTGCTCCGGTCCTCCGACGTGCTCCACCGTGACGTGGTTGACCAGCTCGTGCATGGTGCTGTAAGTTTTCGAGCAGGTTTTTTTTGGACTTTGCTCCTGCTCGATCCATTTGCAGATTAACTCTTGCTTTATGGGCTGCCGCATGTATCTTAAAAACGCCCCCGCCGCTCCGTGAGGAGTAGAAGCGATGTTCACATTGAGGTTCATGGAGTTGTAGCTATGGAGGGAGGAGGGTCCATAGTGCTCCGGCCTGTGCCCGAAGTGCTCTGGCCTGCCGTAGATGTCCCCCGGTATACCCAGGCGCATCTGCCCGTTGAGGGCATGGTGGTGGGAACCTGGGGACGCCTGGTCGTGAAGTCCAGTGAAAAGTGAGTGGGCCCCACTTTCCGTGTGCCCATAAGCACCTGTTGGGGAGATGAACATGCCATGGTGATGAGGGGAGGAGGCGGAACTATGCTGGTCGCCAAGTGCATGCATAGCAGAGGCTGAGAGTTCTCTCCTGAGGATGAAGTCCCTGCTGCTTGAGTAGCCTGAGTGGGGGTGAGCCACGGGGAAACCAACTGTGGTCTGAGCAGAAGTGAAAGATGCCGCGGTCTGGGCTTCGTGGTGGCTCTGAATGTGCTGAGATGGGCTAAGTTTGAGAGCATTTGTCTGTGCCATGTGCTCTGGTCCAAATGGAGTGAGTGCCACTCCGGGGTCGTTGCCCAGCTCCCCAGGGTGGAGGTGGGCATGGTGGGAGAGAGGGTGATGCCCCCCTAGCCCCGGGAAGCCTGTCATATTCTGATGAGGAAGGGGTTGAGTCGCTGCCAAATCCGCTAATCTGATCGCCGGGTTCCTCTTGCTTAAAGGGGGTTCCATAACTACACTGACAAGTCCATCCGCGCTCACCGCAATTGTTTCTCCCCACACCACGCTCCCTAAAACATTAGCAAAATATGTATATAAGGGTCTATAAGTTCTTTTGTCCGGCTTCTAACTCTGCTTGCTCCCTTTCCCACTCTGTCCTCAAGCGATTGGCAGAACATACAACAGTTGGAGGACACAGTGGGGAATACAGTTTAGAAATGGCACTGCGGGTATTGGACGGATTTCGGTGACTGGCAGTTAGGAGAACGAAGCGATTGGCTGCCGTTCAGCGCAGGGGCTCAGCAGGGTTCCGCCCCCTCACTCTCTTTATCGCTGTTGACTACAAAAAGTTGAACTCACTAAAGTTACCAGCAGATCTGTTTGTGCGACGCTCTGTTTACTGGCGGACGGTGCGTGCGCGCGCGCGGACGCTCGAGATCTCGGTTTATGTGACAAGTGCAGCGTGCAGTTGATCGCTGGTGTCAAGTATCTTATTTTCTGATGTTCTGTCGCAGCGTGCGAGACAAACCCTGGTGGAGGAACTTGTAGACGATGTGAGCAGCGAGGTGGCCCCTTTTTTTTATTATTATTACTATAAAACATCTACATTTATTATTTATTTAACCCCATTTAGTATTAGAAATTAATTTCAGGTTAGGCCTGGGGATTTGCTGTGAGGATAAAATAATAATAATAATAATAATACGAGTGTGGAAAAGCATTTATTGTGACATCATACAGATTCGTCCAATTTGGTTAAAAATCCAGAAATATTAATATTGAATAAAATAAAAAGAGACAAAGTTGCATTTTCAGGTTAAATACGTGTGAACGTGTCACGTCTGTGAATATGATTCATTATCTTTGGAAGTAAATAATAAGCCTGCAGCACAATAATATGCTTTAAATTTGGGTTTTGGGTGAAGCTGACCGTCATCCACATTATAGTAAAATATAAGGTGATTATTTAGTTGTATTTTATATCTGCTCAGACATTTTTTAGACGATAACAGACAAAATACAAGAATTATAAAGTTTTTTTTGTATTTCACTGAAATACGTCGATTGCTTTCTTGCAACATAAATAACAACTTGTGTGTGTGTGTGTGTGTGTGTGTGTGTGTGTGTGTGTGTGTGTGTGTGTGTGTGTGATCTTCTATTTGTGCTCTGCAGACACATGTCCAGCTCCAGATGACGGCCCACGTCATGGGAGAGTGACAGCAGGTATCTGTCAATGATCTGTCTTCATCTCTTTGTGGCCTTAACACTCTTTTTTTTATGTGTATGAGTCAGTCAGAGTTCGGACCCTTAAAATGTTGGAGAGCACAAATGATTCCAGCACGTTTCCCCCCCATCATCCTCATCATCATCCTCATCATCATCATCATCATGACGATGTTGAGTCGTGGATCTGCATCGTGCTGCTGATGGGAGGGTGTGTGATTCATAAACTTGAGCATCAGCTGGGGAGAAAGAATAAAGGTAAACATTTAAAAATCAATCAAAGTGCTGCGGTGCTAAAATATCTCCATAAATAATCACATCAATGTCCAGAGGTCCACTTCTGTCTTTTACTGACGTCCATTATTTCTGTCAGTTTATTGGCTGTCACGTGACATATATTTATTTATGAGTGTAAACTATGATCATGTGTTTGTCTATACGCAAATGAAACCAACGGGAGCTTCTGGAAACCCCATAAACAGAAGGGGCAGCGTGCGTGCGCGCGTGTCGGCTCGGACTGGTTTTTGGGGTTCCTGGATTCGTGCACATAAAATAAAGCAAAAGGAGCCTAATTCAAATTCACGAGAAAGGAACAATTATAATTTGATATCTAAATATTGACAGGGGCCTTTTATCTTCCCACAATGCACAAGGTGATAATTTGAATGCTCGTCACGTTGACGTTTGGGAAAGTCACATTATTTAAAACATCACAGAGGAATGAGTCGTTTTATTGCCTTATTAACAATCAAATATGTGGATACCTCAGAAGGAATAGAGGGGGACCTCTCTCTCTCTGCCTCTCTCCCTTTAAAACAAAGACGCATTGTCATAAACAGGGTCGTTTTACCAAAAGGAGTCAAGAGGGGAACATATGTGGTCTTAACGGGTCAGAGGTCAAACATCCATGAAACACAAGGTCACGGAAAACCACACAAGTAACTCCAGAGTGTCAACATATTGATAATGTCAGATAACAGAAAGTAGAAAGCAGTGACTCCTCTGGCCCCATTACAGCACGGAGACATGGCGCCTTCTGTGACCAAGAACTTTGCTGTCAGCTCCGGTGCGTCTTGTTTTTCCATGTGATTTATTTCTCTCCTTTCTGAAAGCTGCTCCCAGAACCTGTTGAAATGTTGGTCCAGGGGGGATTTTTTTAATAAGCCATAACGGTTTTTTTTCCTTCTCCAAGCAGAAAGAAACCATGTGCCTTCGCTCGATTGATTTTTTTTCTTCTTTTTTAATTTTCTATCTGGGAGAAAAGGGGTTGCGGGTTCTCAGAGAAATAAAGAACTTCTTATAGGAGGTCGGCAGACGTGACTTTGAACTTGGATCAGCTCCTGCTTTTCCTGCGGTGCGGGTTGAAATAGCCTCGGAAGAATGCGCGGAACGCTCAGCCTGTCCCACTCCGGGCGCGCAGAGAGCCACGTTTTTCTAAAGTTTTTTAAAAACGCCTCGCGTACAGAGCCGCGAGAGGCTGAGCGAGGCACACACACATGTGTCTGTGAGGCCCTGATGGAGCAGGGCGGCTTGGTGAGCTGCAAGAAATGTAAGTAAACTTCCCTTTGACTTGTGTATGTGCAGCTGGGGTTGTTTGGCCTGCAGGTCCATGTTTGGATGCAGATGCTGGAGAGTTGCCAGTGAAGGAACCGAATGTTTCCTTTGTCAGTTTTCTGTTTCTGCAGGAAAATCCTATTTTTTCTTGTTGCTTGTCCTTCTCTTTGCTACTAAAACAAAGCCATTACTCCTAAAGAAATATCATCTGTGGACCAGCGTGCTGTACGGTACAACGGTGCAGGAGGGGGCTCGAACCTCACAGGTCATCAGCGGTTAACTTGGATCTAAACGCAGTTCACCACCATAGCATGTTGACTTAATTGGTGTGGTGAATGTGAGAACCACCGTGGAAGCGGAACCGGCAGCATATGGAACCTTTAAAAGAACCCAACAATAACGACCGGCGGTTGCCAGTGTGAACACTGCAGCACTGCGGGCCCAGTTGTGGTTCCACAACCTGTGAAAAAAAACCACTGGACTCCATGTGGGAGAAATCCAGTGGGGAGGAATTCAAAGACTCGAGGATCAGGTCAGATTTGAATGATTCTGTAAGTGATTTTACAGCAGATGCAAATGCTTTTAATTTGAAATAGCCTTATTGTTTTTATTTGGACATCAACAGAAGTGGAGTTATTACATCAGCACAGGCAGTTCATGTAAAATAAATCATTCAGTTGTGCACAATTAGGCCTGTTTTAACAGGTCGTGTTGTTTCCCTTGCTGCAGCCCCCCCAGGCCGTGTTTCTTTATATGTTAATTCATTTGTTATTCAGTATGGTAATTAATTGAAAAAATATTTATAAAAACACGTTATTATTTGTCTGCCTGGATCATTTAAAGTTACGTGTCATTGTGTGTCATCACACAGCGGAATGAACCTTTTTCTTCCTTTTTTTTTTTGTATTTGTAAAATTTCGTATTATATTTAACCAATTTCCTCACTGACCATCTCGGTGACCTTTGCCCTCTGCAAGATTTAAATATTTGCCTGCCATATAATATATTAACTCAATTTAAATCACCTTTTTTTATACAGTATATATATATTCTGCATGTTGGATTTACGGGATCCAAACAAACATGCTCTGCTCTCCGTCTTGATCCTGTCGCCTGTATCTCCCCCAAACCTTCCTCCTAAAAGTAGGCGGTAATTATTAGTGGAAAAAAATGGCGTTGCGGTATTAAGTGGCCGAAGCCTACCTGCTATTGGCGGATCACCTGGGATTGATGAGGCGCGGCGGCCAATCAGGCTGCGAGGAATGAATGAACTGGCTCCAGTTAAAGGGGGCGGAAGAGGAGGTAGGGCCAGTCCGCGGAGAAACAGGGACCCTCCGCGATAAACACGGGCAAGCCAGAGAAACACACACATACCCAATTGGAACAGCGATTTTTTGAGATGCTCCAACTAAGTTCACTCTGTGTACACAGAGGACGTAGAGCAAGATAATTAATTTTTCCGAGCGTATTTCAACGCCAGCCAGCTCGCCGGGAGGACAGGACGCAGGGAAACTCTTCACTCCGCTGGATTTTTTTGCAGGCACAAGTTAACTAGAAGTAAAATTCGATAGCTGTTTGTCCCCTTTTCTCTTCTTTTTTTCCTGTTTTTTTTCCTTCTCACCCTCGAGCGGAGCTGCGTTTTCCAATCACCCCCTGATATGGTGTTTCCGAGGTTGGGAGTTCTGTGACAGCATCACCATTTGATTTATTGTTTCCATTTAATTCGCTGTAACCCTGCGCTGATTTTCAGAACGAAAAACAAATTGAAATAATGTTACTGGATGCTGGCCACCAGTTTCCCGGACTGGGAGTGGGCTCGTTCGCCAGGCATCACTCTGCGAGCGAGATGCAGGAGAGAGACTTGAGTTTGGCACAAAATAGCTTTGTAGACTCCGCACACATGGGTGCGTTTAAGCTGAACCACGATCTCTCTCCGGGACAGAGCTCTGCCTTCACCACCCAGGCGCCGGGCTACCCCGCTGCGGCTCTGGGGGCTCACGCCGCCCATGTCACATCGTATGCAAGCTCCCCTTTTAACTCCACAAGGGACTTTCTCTTTCGTAGTCGTGGCTTCGGAGAATCCTCCCCGGCCAGCAGCCAGCACACTATTTTTGGCCCCACGGCGGGATCCCTGCATCACTCCCACACAGACACTCAAGGCCACATTCTGTTCCCGGGGATCCACGAGCAACATGCGTCCCACGGATCCCCGAACGTCCTCAACGGGCAAATGCGCCTCGGACTACCGGGAGAAGTTTTCGGACGCTCCGAACAGTACCACCAGGTTTCCAGTCCGAGGACCGACCCGTACTCGGCGGCGCAGCTCCACAATCAATACGGCTCCATGAATATGAACATGGGGATGAACATGGCAGCCCACCACCACCCCGGTGCCTTTTTCCGCTACATGAGGCAGCAGTGCATCAAGCAGGAGCTCATCTGCAAGTGGATCGACCCCGAGCAGCTCAGCAACCCCAAGAAGTGCTGCAACAAAACTTTCAGCACCATGCACGAGTTGGTCACGCACGTCTCGGTGGAGCACGTCGGCGGACCGGAGCAGACCAACCACATCTGTTTCTGGGAGGACTGCGCCCGGGAGAGCAAACCGTTCAAGGCGAAATACAAACTGGTGAACCACATTCGGGTGCACACCGGCGAGAAACCGTTTCCCTGCCCCTTCCCCGGCTGTGGGAAGGTCTTCGCGAGGTCGGAAAACCTGAAGATCCACAAGCGCACGCATACAGGTAATTCTGCACAACCGTTTTACTGGCTTTTGTTTTATTTACAAAGCGAGAATTTTTTATCAACCTCCTCGCGTGCTGTTATTTCACTGTTGCAATTACGTCTAGACAAGAGCAAACCCGAATTAAAACCGGATTAAAGAGGCTATTTCAGGCTGCTAAAGTAGGTATTTGTCCAAACACCCAAAGTAGAATTACATCCAGGAGAAAGAGACAGAGGGGGGCGAGTTTAATTTCTACAGTACGGCTACATGCACACATTTTTTTTAATACCAATTCCTCCCATGTAGAACATTTTGTTAAACATTTCATTTCACGGGTGTTTGGACGTGTTTTATTGTTTGGGGTCAACTTATAAAAAAAAGAAATGGGTCAAAGGGGACTGGGAGCGCTTGTGTGCAGCAGAGCAGACTGCCAGTAAATCGTATCAATTGGTAGCCAGCTCATGATACTCTGCTTCCAACAGCTCTCATGTGCTTCCACGTTCGTCATCGTGGGGAATTATTAGAATATATTTTTTCCCTGATCGATTTGTTCTGTTTTGTTTTTTTTTGGGGAGGGTTCAGTCCCGCCGAGCGCGTCAGCCACCAGCGCCGTTCATGCGTAAAGAATGCCTTGTGTTTTCTCACGCGTCCCGTCGAGGGGCCAAGGTGCCAGACAGGGCCGCTACCCGCCGCTCACGTCCCGACTTATTTTCTTGGGAAATACATTATGGTGCGGTGCCATGAAATTGGCCAGGTGCTAATTAGATTTTTATTGTCTCCAAGCAAATGGTGCGCCTTCTGTGGGCCTACTGAGGGCGGCCTCGTCCCCTCCCCATCCCCCCAAATCACTATGCGCATTATTTAGGCTAAATAAGATGAACCACCCCCCCTCCTCCTCTCTCTCTACTGTCTCTCCTAAAATAAGCATTAAACTTTGAATATGCAATGAGATCTTGTTTTAATTTAACATCCAGCTATTTGTTTTAACACCTCCAGCGTTTAGTACCAATGCATGTCTGACTGTTTGCTTCTTGTTTTGTTTCCCCCCCCCCCCTCCTGCAGGAGAGAAGCCGTTCCAGTGTGAGTTTGAGGGCTGCGACAGAAGGTTTGCAAACAGCAGCGACCGAAAGAAGCACATGCATGTTCACACGTCGGACAAGCCTTACCTCTGCAAAATGTGTGACAAGTCCTACACACATCCCAGCTCTCTACGGAAACACATGAAGGTAAATACAAGTGCTGGACTGAGGGCTTTTTTTTTCCAAGAGGTGACCAGGCCTCCTGACCAACACATGCAGGCCCTTCATTAATCCACATCTATTTCCTCCTGCAGGTCCATGAATCCTCCACACCAGCATCAGACTCATCGCCCGCAGCCAGCTCTGGGTATGAATCCTCCACGCCTCCAGGACTGGTGTCCCCCACCACCGAGACCCAGAGCAACACCACCTTGTCCCCAGCCTCGGCTGTGCACACCACCAGCCACAGTGGCCTATCCTCCAATTTCAGTGAATGGTATGTTTAGGACTGAAATGAAAGCAACACACACTCATTTCACAGCACTGGACCGTCCGAGCAGGAGATTTTGGGGGACACGAGAGGCACACAAATATCTCTTTATTTTATAATTTTTTCTGACTCACCAGGGAAGATTACCAACAGAGGAAAAATATGTATAAAAAGTGTATTTCATATTGTAAATAATAACTAAAAAAAAAAAGCCCACTTTCCTTATGGTTGTGATAGTTTGTCGGTCTATTGGTGTATAGATGTTTCTTCAATGGTAGCTATTTCTCTAACTGGACTTTTAGTGCACATATTACAAAAAAAAGAAGAAAAAAATGTACTATAATGTTGAATATTGTGATCCTAAGGCAAACTGATTGTACTATACTAAACATCTATGAACTGGAAAGAGTGCCAAAGTTAACAATGAACTCAAACAGACCACAATATTATGCTTGTGAATGTATATTTTTTAGTTTGCCGGGGGGGGGGGGGTTAACTTGTGATGTTTTGT
>CAAKHC010004284.1:2567-14921 GCA_901007825.1 Macroramphosus scolopax | reverse complement strand
TGTGTGCCTGCATGTGTGCGTGCCTGCGTGTGTGGGGGGGGGGGGGGGGATAATTCATTCTGCACGGTGTTCGTGGCCCCCGCCGCTGTCACTCACATTCAATTCAGGAGTGATCAGAAAACAAAAGTCGCTGTTAATATTCAATTAGATTTATATGACGTGACACGGGAAGGAGCACACACACACACACACACACACACACACACACACACACACACACACACACACACACACACACGCTTCCATTTCCATCACTTCTGAGGACATTACAGTGACTTGCATTCATTTACCTGAGAATCACCCCGACTTGCTTCACCCTGACAGTTAACCAGAGCTTAACTTAATCCCACTTTACATTAATCTACATTTACCTGCTTCTCGTCCACATAAGGAAAACAAGTCCCCACAATGTGAGTGTGTAAACCAATGAATGTCCCCACAACATGAGGAATGTCCGCACACACACTCTTCCCAAACATCATGTTTTCTCTTCTTCTCAGGTATTTTCCTTATTGATTCTTTTCCCTCTCCTAATGAAAAGACGACCTCTTGACACGAGCCTAATCTAAAGGAGAACAGAAGAGTTTCTCAGCTAATTTCCCTGTCACTTTGACGCGATTTAATTTATGATGTGTTGTGACAAGACGGTGTCGGATGTTTAATGTCTTTAGAACACGTCGGTGGTAAAAGGCTGTCTGACTTCCACAGGTTTATCTAATGAGACGGAAATGAAAGAGGACAAGGATCAAAACCAGCCGCAGTCCCCGTGAAGCCGACTCTTATTCAGAAAGTCATTATCACTGTGATCTTAACAGCGTTTTTCGCTGTCTGCTCCTCTCCGGAGGGTTCCATTCACCAGAGGAGACAAACAAATAACGCACCAGTGTCGGCTTTGCCACATGCAAATCAGCAGGTTTCTTCTTCTTCTTCTTCTTCTTTTTTTTTACTTCTTGAATTTCCATCAAACCCAGAATTTGCTCATCGGTCAACAAGATTGATGGGTTGTGTTTCTCCATATGTTGTGAAATATTCCATCCCGGTAAGAATCTGAAGACGTCAGGCAGGTTTTATCAGCGCTAGCCTCTCCCAGCGGGGTGCCGCTCAGATTGCACCCCCGCGGACAATGTCAGGTTGCTCCGGAGAGGCTCCGGTTCGCTCGCCTCCACCTCTCGAGGTAGTCGCTTGGAAGGAGCTAATTTGATTGACTTTCACCTCCAGGTTTTTCTTGTGTGTGCGTCTCCCCTGATAGTACGAGACATTTCTGGTCAGTAAGCGTATTGACAGGCAGTCAGTTAGCACTTCATACCTCGATGTGCAGATCACCCTCGTCCTGTTAGCTTAGCATATATCTCAATGATTGAATCGATGCATCTGCCAGGAATCTAACAGGTTATGGCAGCGGTGCCTCTTCATGTAGCTCACTGGTGCTGGTTGAAGGAGGAAACTGAATTTGGTAGATCAGTTTTTATAGAATAAGTCGCAGGTAGTCGGATTAGAGGTGATAAACCTCCAAAGCATTTGGTTGAATCTGTCTCCCCCTGCAACTGGTTGTTCCTCCACCCACCTCCAAATGAAACCAAGCCACCACCAAACAACCACGCTGGGGCCTCCAAGAGGACGTAACGGTTCCTCCTTTTCCTTTAAAGGTACATTTCCTAGCCAATCGTATTTCCCACTCCTCACCAATAGGGGCAGCATATTACCAGAAGGTCCACCCCTATTTTTTAAGATGCAATGCTAATCTACTTAGCATGAGCTTAGCTTATTTAAACAGTCGATTTAAGTTCCAACTCTCACCTGTGGTCGGGAGCTTTGGGAAGTGACAGTACGCCGACCCCCCCATTTCCCCGGCCCCAGGTGAAGTGAAGGCGTGGTTAAGTACCTGCGTATTGGTGCAGCCCTCTGGTACAGCTGCGGCTCCTTCGTGCTTCCGGTGAACAGGACATGGCACCTAGCAGGTTAGCATCTTATGAATGATCCCTTTACAAACATTCTTTAAATACACATGGGTCATATTTTAAAATTTAACTATTTCTTTTATTATTTGGTTAGTAAGTAACTTCAGCTGGAGCGCGATAAGATTCCTTCACGATCCAACTGACTTCTCGTCAAGGACGCGGTGACTCGCGGCAGATCAGAAAGACGAGGGTCATCACCCTGATGGATGCCACTGGGTGCTTCTGTCTGTCTGCTGGTGTGTAAACACGGTGATAGAAAGTGTCAGGGGACCATGTTTTCGCGAGCGGGCTTTCACTCTTCCCCGCGTCAGGTTGACACATGTATATCTGAAGGATCCATATTTGTCTTGCGGAACATGAATATAAACATGACTCCGAAAAAGGGGCCTCACGCGAGGCTCTTCCAGCGCTCCGCCGCAGACTGACATCCCCTTCTGTCTCTTGTTTGTCTCCGCTCACCTGCAAAGGAGGCGTTGATGGGTGTGTGGCGCCCTGTTTTCGGGAGTGTCGGTTTTAGTTTACTTCCCACCTAGCGTCTCCCGAGAAGCGGAGCCGAGGCTTCGCCTGCCCCACTGGAACTCCCCCCTCCTGGTCCGGGAGCCCCCGTCCCACCAACACTTGACAAATAAATCAGACACACTGTTGACAGCCGCTTACAGTGAAGCAGGCGGACGGGGAATCACACGAAAAGAGTGGTACTCATGACATATATTGTAGGCAGTATTTTGGAAGGAGAATATAGTTTTTAAAGAGATTGAATGAGAGATTCCCTCCAGCGGTTCATATTTGGGAGGTGTCATTAGGAGCTGTTGATGAAAGACAGTCCTCTGCTGCACCGGGGGCCGACGTAGACGACACATCGGGAAGCAGCCTTTGTTTAGGGAGCGTCGGTGCTCCAACACACTCACTGCTGTAGATATTTAGTGGACATGCTATAGACAATTTGGTGTGAAGCTAAGGGTGGAATTACGAAAGCCTCCCGGCACCTCTGGGACTTGGACCCTAATCACTCGGTGGAGGTGGCAGGGCCCAGGGCAGGAGTAAAAAATTACGACGTTTTCGGCATGTTAGCACACGTCTGAGGGTGGAGTGGACAGACGGACGGATGAGTTCATCAGCGTGCAGGATTATATCGCTCCCATGCTGATCGGTAACTACCGCCCTCGCTAGGTGCTCATGCACGGTGGCCCCTCGTTAACAGTGAGGGGAGACAACGTGCATGAAGGTGTTCTCTGCAGAACAAAATAAATAGATAAGTGCACGAGTAAGCAGTAAGTGATACATGATCGCATCTTTACGTGGTATTTATCCATTTCATACGTCCGGTGAATAGGTGGACGTGTCCTTTAAGGTCACATGAATAATGAATAAATACACACAATTTGACTTTGTAACATGACTTTGTGCTTTTAAAAAAAAAAAAAAAAAAAAACAGACTTCTAACAGATAACCTTTTGGGGAAAAGGAGGCTCCTCAACATTCCACTTGTCTTTCAACATATGTGTGGAAGCATTTCATGCTTTCTGTCCGTGTGTGACCCTGCTTTGTCAGAGAAAACTGCACTGTAAGCTGGTGGACATGTCAAGCCGCAGTATGGGGTCCTTACTTGTGCCTGTAATCCCAGCTATGGCCTTTTAACCCTCTCCGGCTCGCCATTATCTCCGCCGCTCTCCCCCCTCTCCGCACCTGACAGTGGAACACGGAAAAACAAATGGAGACCTTGAAAACCATCAGGCTCGGCGTGTTTGCCCTCTAAGTTGCACCCGCGAAGCTGCACGACCTCCTTTTTCCTCGTATGTTTACTTGTGTTTTTGTTTCCATATCTAATATCTGTTGGGGATGATATTGATTCGCTGCTTCGCAGACACACGTTATTATTCAGGCGAAGGCTCTCGCACCTGTCAGGAAGTCTTGCTGCACCTTTCGGCCGTTCCCCGGGACTCTCCATGAAGACTGTGTTTAAGCTTCGGAGTCAGTTAGTTATATTTTATTTTCTTATTTAAAGGCTGTAAAAAAACAGAAAAGAAGAATCCCTCCCACATAACAACTGCAGCCACTCGGTTGAACTTGATTTCACTTTCCTCTCTTACCCTCCCCCTTACTTTTTACTAATAAAGCCACGTTCCCTGCTGATGGAAAATTGTCGGTTTACCTCGAGCTGCGGGGGGCCGGGCAATCAGTCCTTAGAAAAGCAGTGCCAGGTTAACCTGCTGTGCTAGTGGACTCTAGGGACGGTGCCCCACCTCTGCTTGACATGCAGGGGCCCTGTTCGCCAATAAGAGGCACGCCTGACGCACAATAGGGTTGTTACCAGCCTCCTCTGTTGATCAACAACTCCTCCGGTCGGACCTGTGCATGCTTAGAAATTGCTCCATTATTTTTTTCCACATGCTTGTCTGATTGAATTTAGGGTGGTTTTTTTTTTTGAGTGCGATGCACTTTCTTGCTTTTATCAAATTACCGGCAAATGCTGCATGTCTGGATTGTCTTGCTCATTGTCGTCGTACCTTCTAGTTTAACACCTAAATGCTCCCTAACAACAGATGTACAAGTACAGTATGAACCTCCTTCATCTACCTTGTTGATGCTCTCCCCTGGTTTTCCTGCTATCCAACACTAAAGATACAGTATGATATATTATAGTAAATAATGATAAAACACAGGTAAGTGCAGATGGAAGAATAAACGACTCCACAGAAATCAATTCCTTGTGTTCCCTCTGGTTAATAAGTCAGTGATATAATGAGAGGCCAACGCTTTAAATAAATCATTACCCATGTATCCGATGAGGAGATGCTAATATATGTTGGATACTTCTGATGGAACCAGTGGATGTTTTTAAGGTTACACTGAGTGAGACGGTGGACGCAGGGAGTTACTGTAACATTAGAAAAGGGGGGAAGCTTTTGTCAGTCAATCTCCTAGAGGAGCTGTTAATGGGACACTTACAGTATGGGGGTTCACAGGTCTCGCATTGGAGATGCGCTAGAGCAAATCACAGCTCTACACCTCTGCATTGAACTGCAGGGCCGGCGACTCAAACGGTGGGCTGCAATCCAGACGTGTTTCCGAACGTCTCGGCTGCAGACGCCGTCTGAACGACCTGCGACGCAGAAGCTGTAGGAGCGTTGGTGTCGGACAAATTACCTCTTGGATGAAGATGTGTGCCTGTGCTGGAGTCTATTTGCATCACAATGCACAGACAACGTCGGTCCCACAATGCAAATGTGTTTGCTTGTAAAGCGGTGAGATCGGGGGTTGTGCTTCGACACGACGGATTGTTCTGCTGTTGTTCCCGGCTGCAGATGGAGAACCAGTTTACCCGATCGTCAGTAAGAATCAGCCCCCCCTGAATATTGACGCCATGGCAACAGCTTTGGTCAGACCCCCAGAAAACGAACTGTATTGAAGGGTCGTTTTACCCAGTTGAGACGACCTCAGATTGGTTGGTGATGTGTCTTACTCGCTTTTCATGAGCTCGTCCTCGTCACTGCTCGTCAACCAGTGAAGCTCTTTCAGCGGCCTCAGCGTCTGACACTTCATCTGTTTGAGACGCAGCAGGCCGTCCATCAGCTGCATGATGCTCAGAGCGACTGCATGCACGACCCCTGACGAAGGTGTTCCCCGACTAGACCTCAACCACAGTGGCGATTCATTGCAAATAGAAGTATTGTATAAGAACGACTGCTAGGTCTCCTACAGACACCAAAGGTGGGCTGCCACTTCACCAGGACGATGTCATGTTCACTTCTCCTCTCCGGGGTTAATACAGAGTTAAAGTGGAAGCATTTATTTGGAGCATTTGAGCTCTAAAAAAAAAAAGTGCACAACAAGTGGTCTGCAAAGCTTCTGCACGGCACGCCGCTGTTGCTCTGCTGCAGTTGGTGATAGGATTCCCAGCATATGCCTCCCCCTCATGTTGTTGTCTGTCACTTAATTAGCCTCTCGTTTAAGCGCCACATGCTCCCCCAAGTATATTTGTTTGTGTTTGTTTGCATATACAGATGAGGGAATGCAGGTGTCGTATTTCTTTTTTTTTTTTTGTTCTGCTGCCGTATAATATACATCCGTGTCTGTTTGTTTTAGTGTTTGGAAGGTAACAGCGGCCATGTTGGAGTGCTAATTGGGATAAAAATGAAACCTGACCGCCGTCTTCTACTTTTTCTCCCCTTCAGATAAATTCATGTTTTCCTTCTTTGGCCCCTGGCTTTAATTTGTGTGCAAGCTTGACCCGACACTGTGTTGGGATATTCATTGCATCCCTTCTAGTCAATTCATTTAATTATGCCACTCTGCCCAGGGTGCCAGCACAGAGCAGCTTCTGAATGTTGCTCCTGCAATCTGCATGTATAAACAATATCTGCAGCCGGACACAGCCGAGCTGACCGAAGAGAAAACACGCCGCCTGGTTCTTCTGGTGCAACGTGAACTTGTTTGGCCAAGTTGCACGGAGGAAGTAAGTTGATCCATGTGTGGAGTAAAATGCAAGAGGCCTCCTCGGCACCGCGAACGCTGTTAATTGGGAGGAAACAGCAGTCGGGTTTAGTGTTGAGAGGAGATGAGCGTGTAACCATTAAAAGGCTCCCCTGGTTCTTTTTCAGACGCAGTAAAAACACATCGCTTTCACACTCATCAGTGACAAGATAGTTTTTTTTTCTCGCGTTAGCATCTTTTTTTTTTCGTGACATACTGTATGTGAGACGGTACAGAACGTCTCCCCTCCTTCTCCGGGTTGTGTTGCACATCTGCGGTCCCGATGTCGATGTGCAGTTCGCACCTGTGAGCGCCGGCGGCAAATTAAATTCCTGGAAAAATAATAAAATGCATAATAATAATAATAAGTGGCAGTAAATTGTTGGAGCTGGTAGGAGCAGCCGGGAGGTTCGATGGATCCGGTTGGTTAAGTGAGTGAAAATGAGGGAGTTCTTTTGGTTTTTTTCACCCGAAAAACTGTTCTTTTAATGCTCTGATTCAGTTGTTGAGGAACAACAGTTTGTCAGCAGGTGTCTGCAGGGAGACGCCACCCTAAAGTCATGTGACTTTAGATAAACACTAATAACACCAACAGTTACTGAGTTTGAAGGAACATCGAGTCCCTTCTCTCATATCAGCAGTGATCGTCTTATGAATGATTGTTTGTGTCTCTGCAAGACGTGCAGGAGCTTCAATAGATGCAACATGTGAAGCGGACGTAGTTTGCGCGCAACCATTTTACAACACGGAGTTGCAACGGGAGTCAGTCAACTTCCATGAAAATGGCGGCAATGGTTGCCGGGATTGGCCGCGCTCCCAAAAACGCCTGTTGTGGCTGCCACAACATGGAAGCCGGGGAAAAAAAGGAGGAAGAGGAGATAGAGGACGAGAAGGGAGGAGGAGTAGAGAGGCGAGCGCAAGCTGTGAGTCTGAAAGAGGCCAGATTCAGCTCGCAGCCGGGCAGCGGCTTAGGCATACCCCGAACTAGAATCCCTGGAAACAGCCGAGGAGCGCGGCCGGGGCGAAGAGGGGAACAGAAGACGAAGCAGTGGGCTGATCAGGATTTGGAATGTGGATGAGGAACGTCCACGTGGAAATCCGAGCTGGGGGAATACTTTATTTTGGACTGACCACGTCAAATCTTTTCATTTCCTCATGACAGAACAGAGACGTGAGGAGAGTGAGTGGTAACGAACGGCAGGCGGACGTGATGCAGGAAACGAATAGTGATGACTCAAGGTGACGCATGTAAGATGTGTTTGAAAAGACCAAAAAAAATCCTACAACCATCTTCAGCAGGCGGCGACAAGTCAAGCACACTCCTTTGCTCATTAATGGCTCATCTTCCCTCTCACTCCTCCACACACAGATATATATATATATATATATATCATGCATTTTATAAGCAGAATGAATTATTTAGCAAAACATGGAGGAGGAGGAGGAGGAGGAGGAGGAGGAGGAAGGGGGGTGACGACAACAAAACCCCTGTGGGTGGTAATTCAGAGTAAAAGAGAGCCGGGACCGGCTTGTGTTAACTGAGATTATACTTCGTGGCTGAAAATACGGTCGCGGAAATTCCACTGTCTCCGGCTTTCATGTCGAGGATGAAAATGAGATGTGTTGAACCGAGACTCGTGGTGGTAGCGCCGCGATAAACAAACAAAACGCCTCATGAATAACCAATTTAGTGCGTTGAGTGAAGGCCTAATAGCATGTTCTGGGATTAGGCGGAAGAACCCGACCGCCACCACATCGCGGCTCCTCGTGCACGCCGGCACTGCGGAGAGTCGCCGTGATGAGGACGAGTTTTCATCCTCGGATGGCACCGAGTCAACAGATCTCTGTTTGTTTGTTTGTTGTGTCTGATTTGAGATGTGATATGAAAGACTGTCGTCCCTCTCAGGGGAGACGATAATTGAATTAGTGTATTTGGGCTGTTTGCATTCTTTGGCTTCGCGACAATCTTTGTTTTGCTGAAACGCTCCCCGAGCCGTTCATTCCAGTTTCCTGAAGATGACTCTGAGGAGCAAGTTGTGCATGTGTGTGTGTGTGTGTGTGCGTGTGTGTGTGTGCGTGTGTGTGTGTGTGTGTGCAAGTGCTCTCGATTCTGCAGCTGATTTGGAGCCAACATGGCTGTAGGGATCCGACCTACGTGTTTTTGCAGAACATCCTCGGCCTTTACTATACATGCCGGAACACTCACAGGAAATGGAGAGAAGAGTAAAGCATTAAACTGTTCGTGGTGTGATCCCCACGCACTAGTCTGCATGCTGCCTCCCTCATTCTGTTCTCAGGTCTTTAGCCGGCGCCGGCAGACAGGGAATTCATCTCCAATTGTCCGTCTTGCTCCTGCGAAGACAACCTGCCTCTCCAGAGGTGCACTAATATGGCAGATGGTGCTAATTATCAAGGGTCACACACACATGCACCAACACACTCACACACACACACACACACAAGGAGTTTAAGGTTATTCGTGGAGTGACAATACCTCTTAATAGCCTCGAACATGTTTTGTGAAAATCAGACAGATGCCCGACTTCACACGTAGCAGAGGATGAGAATAGCTGGTGCAAACATCTATCGGCTGCAGCCTCCAACTACGAGCTTCTCTGCAAACATGTGGCAGATATTCGACTTCCTTAACCTCCTGAAAGGAAAATGCATTGAATCCTGCTCATTTCTCCACATGCACGTGGTCACCAGACTGCACATCCTCAGACGTTTAAGTGTCCTCCACTTATCGTCAGCTGAAGTTCCTGGTTCTGTGTATTAACCTTTGCAGTGGTATTTAATTAAAGGTCCACACCTGTACCACCGCCGCCTCCTCAGCCACCGTCCTCCTCCTCCTCTTCAGCAGAGCCAGGGCTAACTGAAGGCATGCTGTACATCCGTGGCAATTAGCATGACCTTAAAAACACCACGAGGGCCTTGGCACTCGCCCCCCTGCGCATTCCCCGTCGCCTCGCGGACCACTTGCTCTTCCTGCCCTTCTCTCTGACCCCGGTGCGCGGCGGCTACGCTCACACTCAGTGGGGTCCAGCCGATTATCACGGCCCCTTTGCTCCGTGGGGCCCCTGGGGGATCACATCGGGACAGAGGTCACAGGTTCCTGAGGTTCCTCCAGGGAGATCCCTCGTGTCCCAACCCCCAAATCATCATTACTCAAATGGTGGAGCTCAGGAAGTGGCTGTTGTATTATTGAGATTGTTCCCCTGAAGGGTGGCTCCACCTTGGACACACACACTGTCCCCAAAGGTCCAAAATGAACTTCCATATTCAAACACCAGATCTCTAAGTGACACAGTTTGTTTCATCATTGCAGCCTGATGCTCTTCTGAACATCCATCGATCGCACAGCGTTCGTCGGAATCATGAAAGACTTCCCCTCACGTTACGTTACCAGCAGAAGTTGATCAGCGGTCGTTCCTGCACGAGCGAATCTATATTAGGAGCCTATTCAGAGCTGCTTACAGTCCAGTGAGGAGACGGCAGTAACAAATGATAGCTGTTATTGACCAGATAAATGTCGGGAATAGAGTCACAAGCCCACACATGATTAGCCACTCATATGTGCACCCATGCTCATATGAGTGTATGCATGTGTCCACACACACAGACACACACACAGACACACACACACACACACACCTCAGCAGCCTCTGCGGACCCCCCGTGCGGTCAGCAGCACCGATGCCCCTGTGGTTTTTTCTGCCCCACGATATCATGCTGGGCAGATATTGCTGTCTGCTCCGATGACTCCTTGACATGGTGTTTATTTGGATTGGCAACTTGTTTTCCTTTTAATCAATAGAAGGAAAGACGAGGGTTGAGGAGCCGGGAGTGGACCGAACTTCCATCTGCCGGGACACGAGGAACCGACGGCGGTCCGCTGGAGGTCGGAGGGAAGGAGAGCGAGAACCTCCTGGATGCCATAAATCAAAATAAAGAAGACAGTTTTCACCATCAGTGATGAGTTATAGATTATTCTGGTGATTCGCTTTGAACCGATGATGAAAACCTATTGAATCACGGGTTTATTTGTGTTTGCATCCGTCTGTATTCGGAGGGAATTCACGGTACAGAGAAGCTGTTTTCTCCGAAGCAGCTCGCAGCGCTGCCGAGGGAACGCTAATAAAATGTCATCAGAGTGAAATGAGAGTTAAGTGGAGGGGAAAAAGCTGAATATTCACACTCATTTGGCTGACACCTGGGGGCCTGCAGTCACTCATGACTGCATTGATATGCATTGTATTATGTGCTCCTCACCCGGGTCTCATTGACAATCAACAGCTTTAACACCTTTGCTTTAATTTAATTAAAGCCGCGATTGTCAGGGTGAAAACTTGATTTGCACAAGTGCTTGTATTCATGCATGTGTGCTTGCCAACGCATGTGCACAAAACACAAGGGTCATTGTACATGGAGGAGGACCAATTATTTCTGTATGGATAATTAGACAACTTAAATGGTCATCCGAGCAGAGCAGGCGTGCGGGGAGAAAAGTGGCAGGCTGACACGTTCCCCATTGAGTCCCAGACCTTTTCTACATGGAACTTAGGAGAGGGAAAGGTGGGACGTGCAGGCTTTGTCTCCTTCTTGGACTGGAAGCCGGGTCAAGGCCTTTGCAAGAAGACAGAAAGGTGCAAACTGACGATGGCTGTTCGTGGTGTGTGGAGGAAAGAGATTCTTAGATTCTTAGATTCTTATTCCAGGATGTCGCAACACGTATTGTCTTTAACTTCAACCATAGAAATATATTCCCTATACATATTTATTGGCGGGCAAACGACAGCTCACACACTGAGTCATAAACAAATGGAGGCAAGAATCAAGCATTTAAAGAGAAAAAACCTCCATGTTCATCTTTTAATCTTTCGCTCTAAAGACGGTCTTGGTTGCATTTGTGCAACATTAAAGGAGCTCGGACAGAAAAGAGGCAGCGAGGGTGATGAAAGTGGAGTCAGGTTTTTTCTGAGCGAGGGAGTTTTTCACGAAGCTATTTCCATCGCTCTCTTTCATTCTGGACCCGGTCTTCTAGACCTTAATGACCGCCGTGTTTTAAGAACGTAGATCAGATGTCGGTCGGTTAAATGACCGTGTCGCTCGACGGCTCTGTTTCTGCAGGCTTGACGGGAAGGAAGAGGCTGGAGGTGGAAGTTAAACCTGGATTGATGTACACGGAGGTTCTGTGGTGTTTCATGTGTGTTCCATGTTTGGTAAGTGGGACACGGATTCAAACACAGCTGTCTTTTGGGATTTCGGTCTTTCTGAATGGTATTTTTTTTTATGTCCAAAAGACTTCAGAGGGACGACAACCACACGGCGTTAAGGTCCGGTCAGATGAAGGCCAAGCAGCCATGGATGGCCTCTGGGGGCGACGGCCAAAGCTTCAGTGCTTCTGCAGACCTGCTACGGTTGATGGTCCGATTAGCAAATTGAAATAGATGCTGGATTGTTCAAATGACATGAGACGTTTGCTAGTTGGGACGAACGTCGATAATGTGGCAGCTCGTGGTTGAAACCGGATGAAACAGCCGACTCCTGCACCAAACTTCAGGTCGCTCGGAGTCGTCTTCCTCTCGCTGCAAGCATCATTTGATTGTCCCATTTGCTCCGTTCATCGGTGCGTGGCCTGCACGTTACATCTGACTTCATGCTGCATGCGATTCAAAAGCACAACATCGTGTTATCTGCCTGCAGGCTCAAGACTTCATGAGCCTTCGTTCAGGAGGCCAACGGAGACAATAAATAATTAGTAGATGCACAGAATTACTGGGAGGAGGGAAGCAGGAGGACGAGTCCTGTCTGTCAGATCCATGTAGAGTCTTACAGTGTTAATATTTATGGTGGAGGTGTTGTAAAATAATCACCGCGGCGATTTAAGAACTTTTTTTTCGTAGATGTATAACGCTGAATT
>CAAKHC010004281.1:39043-55816 GCA_901007825.1 Macroramphosus scolopax | reverse complement strand
GAGGAGGTCGCGATTCTTCGGCTCGGGCTAGAATGGTCTCTGCAGAGTCGTGACAAGCACACACACACACACACACACACACATTGTAAATATTGGTACTCTGATTCTCTCCATATTAGCAAGTGGTGGTTGATCACAAGCCTTTGAGTGTGTGCCTGGCCCAGGAACATTAATGAGGCAGGAACAGATGCATATATAATATCCCCAACACATTCCATCACTATAAATGTTTTTATGTGCCTATTATTTCTGTAGAGGCAGCGGTCACAATGTGACCGACGAGATCAGTGAGTCACTGGAAGTCCAATCAATTCCTATAAAAGCTGAGCGAATCCAGTGAAACTGTGTGGAAAACTATGTTATGTCAAACTGATGAAGTTCAGGTAGAGGTGGTGGTTTGCATGCTTTAAACTGGGGATGTCCGTCAGTGGAGTGTTGCACCCTGGAGCCAACTACAGCTGGAGCAACTTTCCCCCGGATGCGGGCAAAAGCTCACATACACATTTTATATAATTCATGGCTACTGTATATTTACTTGAACAAGTTAAGATTACTTAAGATACAGCTGCTTGTGTGTCAATGAGTAGGCGCCACGGGGGCCAAATATCACTGTGTGTGAATTAAAATTTAAATGAATGAAACGAGAGTGAGGCCTGAACTCCATGTGGGAAGATTGTGTCAAATGGTGGACATGTGGCGTCTGTGTGTGTGTGTGTGTGTGTGTGTCCTCGGGGTGAATGCGGGAACACAGATAAAGTTCCTCTTGTAACTCGGGTGAAGTGGTCGTGTTTGTCAGAGGCAAGTGTGTGCAGCAGAGTGCCTGGCTGTGAGTGATAAAGACACAAAGAGGACACTGTGGAAAATGCATGGAGGAATTAAAAATGGGCATCAGCATATGTACACAGACACACTCCTACAGCTCGAGTGCAATCTGTCACTCTCGCAACCTCACACATATTCTGTTGCTGATTTGTCACTCGGCACACAGCCTGACTCGAGGTGCAAGCTGCTACATTAAAAAGCTATCAAGCTATCATTAGTGTAGCCATGGCTGCCTGGTGTAAGACCTCAGGCACAGACAACAACAGCAATCTACTGTTATAGTATCTGAACATACTGTAATGAACCCACTGTGTTTTAAAGATTAGCAGCAGCTCATATGCCAGAGATAAGTAAAGCCCCTTCTCGTCAGTGCCACCACACAGGGCGACAGCCAGGAACAGGCAAGGGTAATAATAAACAAAGTGCTTAAGCCGCAAACACATGCAAGTGATTTACATGTTGTGTTCGGAGTAAGTTCTATATTTAATGATAGACAGCTCGTTGACAGAGAGAGGGTGTGGACCACAGAGAAAGGGAGTGTGGGTTTTCTGTGTGAATTCATCTCCAAGCAACAGCTGCTCAATCTTCACTTATATATGAGGTGCATATAAAGTTTTCATGGTGTTTGTTGGTTTATCCTTAGAATCCAAAACACTCTCAGGTCACCTTCAGACACAGACGTCTTCTATGAATAATTTTGTTGAGAGATTTGTTGAAAAGCTGTTAATACCAGTACAACACAATTCTTTTTAATAGATATGAAGGTTTGCGTTCGGGCCGCTGTAAACGCAGGTTTCTGACTTGTTTCTCAGAATTCTGTATTCTGACGTTAAAGTCTAAATTCTGAGATCAAAGTACTAATTTCAGAAAAAAGTCATGCTAATGCTCTTCCAAACAACTGCAACATGTCGAGGCATTTTGGGAATGGAGATAATATGTACGGACAGATTTTATAAATGTGACTTTACCTAAGCAGCGAGCTGTTTTAAAATAGATCCAAAACAGGTGAATCACCGTGTTATTTGGCTGAAGGTAGAATTTAAATCCCTGCTCTCTGTGTGACGTTCGTCTGAAACTGAAATGCATTTGAAGGATCTGATGTCTTCCAGATGCTGTGACAGGTATCAGAAGAGATTTGCTGGATAACCATTACTCATGCTAGATTAGACTTGGTAAGCAGCTGGCAATAATGTTAGCAGGGCTTCTGGTGGGTGGATACGGCACTATGGTTTGGGATTTTTGATGCCGGCATACTTGAACGCACACACCACTCGTGGACCAGGAGGCTGTAATAATAGATAAAGCTAGAGTGAATTTTAGGATGACTGCCAATACTTCACTGAGTGGGGGCATGTGAGCGGGGAACATTCACACATCACACACTGAAACAACAAACAGGTAGCTACTCATCCAAATTAGTCTGTATACTGTGTTTCATGACATCCTGCTCTGAACTGTAACTCCCTTATTGAACACTATGTGGGCATTTGTGTGGAGGGTGTTCACGTATACTGAAAGTAATTCTGCTTGTCCCCAGCAGTTAGACGGTGGATGGACCCAGAAATACGATCTCTTCATATCGTATTTGAGACCTGTCATCTGGGTCCGAGATCGCACACGTATCAGACAGGTGGCCGTGCAACATGACTGAGAACTGTCAGATTGCAAATCCGTGTGGCTTTTTGAGCTTTGCTGTTCAGTCAGCACCAGCAGCACCGCAAGATCAGACTGTCTGTCTACGTGCGGAAAGGAAAACAACCAAGCTGCGAGAGTCGTCAGCGGAGGGATCATCACATCCAGCTGACAGACTGTTTGCAGTCCTCCGGAGCAAAATCCCAAACATGCCTTCGCTGCAAGCGCTTTCATTTTGTCTAAATACCACAAGAAGTCTCAGGAATATAGCGTTTCATGTGATGATTTCAACTCTTTCGACTCGTGAAACGCAGGTGTGCTTTGGTTGAGGACATATGAGGACACAGAGTGAGATACAAACACTTTTAATTATGAAAGTGAACCATCAAGATAGGCAATTCCGATCTGAGTCCCTGTACACCTCACAACGCAATCTCGGAACCAATCGGCTATGAATAGCTTCATACAAATACTGCATTTCCAGCATGCAGTATTCATTACCCTATGGAAGATGCACAGGATGTATCCTCCCTCTGCTGTTGTACTGTTGGCAAAAGGGAGGAAGTGTGAAATAAATAATAACCCTAACCCTAATGATTAAGTATTTATCATCCATCCTCCTCCCTTCTCCCCCGACCCATCTCCCAATACTCCCCCCCACATCTCCATGCATCCCTGTAGGACAGCGCCACGATGCAGTTCTGTGCCAACAAGCTGGACAAGAAGGATTTCTTTGGCAAGTCGGACCCTTTCATGGTTTTCTACAGAAGCAATGAGGATGGAACGTGAGTGCTCGCCCGTGAGACACACTAACCCCGCTGAGATTTACAGTGCTATCAAAAGCCACACTCACACAGTGACAGATGTTATGTACATTCCTTTGCACTAGCTTTTCTGAGATAATAACAATTAGTTTTAAGCGATGGATACTGTAACACAATGGACAAATTGCAGGGGATATCATCTGGGAAAGAGGGAGAACATATACACCAATTTGGCAGAGTGAGATAAGAATGTATGTATAGGATGAAATATGCAGTGGTTGACTAGAGAGGCTTCCATAAAGGACGACATAAATCACTCCAGGGGAGCTAATAGGAAAGAGGCAATTACTGTAAAAATCATATAAGAAAAGAAACACAATCTCCATCCTCCATCAATAAGAGAAACACAGAGAGTTTCTGTGGCAGTTCACATGTATCACTCTCTCCCATCTCCTCACACAGAGTGCTGTTCACTCTCCCAAGAGGCTCTGAAGTTGTGGCAGCGTCAGCCCTATCTAGTGAGAGACGCCTTAGCAAGTGCTTCATTAGCCGTCTTCCAGCTTTTCTCAGTTTTTTTTTTTTTCACCCATCCGTAACCGGGCGGGAAATGGATCCCCATGGACGTGCGAGAAGTATATGTTGTTGGTGCCAGAGGGGGGTACAAATTAGAGGGCTGTGTGGCTAAAACATCTCAGGGTTTTAAAAGGCTTGAGGCACTAAGTGGAGCACAAGTAATCCAAGGACACGCGTTGAAGCTTTTGGAGAGGATATTTTGGGGTATTTGATAGGAATTTATGTGCCTCTGCTCTGTGAACCATTTCAGATATCAGAGAAATCCATTTGCATATCATTGTCACACGAGCGTTCAAGGGGCAGTCAGACTGAAATATTGAATAATTCTCCCGTGGTGTACAACACAATATAGCTGGGAGACGAGCCAACTGGTAAACAAAGCTGGGTGCAGCCCTATTTAAAGCATCTTTGTTGTCACTGTAGGCTTTCACATTGTATTTCCTGCAGACTCTGTCTCTTGCGTTGCATGCTCCTCCCCTTATTTGCATATTTATCTCTCCCCCTGTCTTGGATAATGAACAATTAATAAGCAATGTGCTCCCTCTGCTGCTTTCACACGTATCTTTTTCCTCCTTCTCGTGCAGGTTTACTATCTGCCATAAAACAGAGGTGGTGAAGAACACGTTAAATCCTGTGTGGCAGCCTTTCACCATCCCTGTCAGAGCGCTCTGCAACGGCGACTATGACAGGTACAATGTCCACGTTCTTTAACTTCTCTGCTGTTTTTGCTTTCACTGCTGCATTTCACTCAATCGATCCCCTCTGTCGACCTCACGCACATACCTGCACACAAACCTAAACTCTCAATGCCGTTGCCCTCATCAACATCTTCTGCCCTAATTGATTTCTGTTGGCTCAATCTATTGACGACCTCCAGTGTCCCTATGACTGATAACAGCCATTACTAACCCATGAGCATCCGTGAGTCTAACCAGCAGAAATCCATATCGATTCATCATGTTGCACTGTTAAGCCTTTTCACTGCCGCGTTATCTCAAAGAGGCTGTGTGGTGAGGTTATCCCTCAGTATCGATCTTTGTTGGAATAACACAAAGAGCCTCTTTAAATCTCCGCTGGCCTTCTTCTGGCCTTTCTGTGATCAAAACTGTCCCCATCAGAGATGCGTGACCGACATAAATGTATTATTATGACACATAAATCAAGATTCAGCTCTGTGCGTAAATTGATCGCTTACCAAATTCTTCCAGCTATCATTGAGAGTCCATACAAAGCTCAGCAAATGTCACTTGGCTTGTAGAGCATAGAGATGGAGGAGTTGTTGGTTTTTGTGTTTCCCTAAAGACTTGTCAGGGTTAGGCATGGATTTGCTTTAAGCTGTGAATGCTGGCATGTGGGACTAACTCTCCCGTCACCAGCCAGCCCAGATTTACTTTGAAGCCTAAAGAGCATACATGCAGTCCTATATGGGTTAAAGATTAAATACAGAAGCTGGTCCCAGATGCTACTATAACATATTTTAGGCTTTATTCTTCTCTTTATTGCATGTGAGGACATTTACACTCCAGCGACCCCGGCACTCAGTATCCAAGACACCATCACGTGCTCCATTGTTTCCCTTTTAAAATCAGAAAACGCTGGATTAATGCTAAATATCTAAGATACTAATAAAACTTCTCCTCCCAGATGGCACATAATTAATGTAGACATGTTGTGTCAGAGGGGGAATGAATTAATTGTTCCCCCAGTTTATCTGCCTGTCTCTAATTTAAAAGACAGCGATGGGAAGAAAACAAGCTAAATCATGAAGGAGCTGTGAGGCAGTGAAAGATTCTCTTTGTGAGGGAAATATTTCATGTGTGCAGGTTTTTTTTTGGCTTTGCCTCCTTTCCGTCTCGCTCTCTTAAAAGGTGAGTGTGTTATCTGTATGCAGTCAAACTAATTACAGAGGATGCTGGTGTGCGTGTGAAACAGACGGGTTCAGTCATGGATGCATCAGGTTCTCCACAGAAGTGTTTTGATATTCGGGAAATATTGTGTGAAATTGTGTCAGCCGGCCAATCACATGTGAACTCATGAAGGGGGTCAGCGTCCTGTCAGAGACGATCATACACAAGGGACTGAGCAGCAAAACTACTTCAACACACACACGAAGAGTGAGCATAATGAAACATGACAAGTCACAAGCACAAACAGACTGAAATGCCGCTGGTCCTGAAATATCACTAAACAGGTAACACACTTGTGCGTGGGTGAAGGACAGAGTTTGTGTGACAATGTTGGCTTGTTTTTGCACATTAATGTTTCTCTGAGTGGTCTGAAGGTCTGTTCGGTGAATCATGAAGGTGTTCAGACCCACTAATCATTATTTTCAACCTCTGCAGTTGTTATATTATTATCAAGTTGAAGTCTTTTGATCTCTGTAATAACTTTTCACATCTATCAAGTGAAGGGAAGCTGATGGGAAACATGCTAATACACTTAAAAGAAGGAAAAATTGGTTCCGATCAATTTAAATATCAAGTATCAAAAATGTATGTTTAAACTGAATAAGTTGCTGTGTAACAGAGGGTTTTTCAAAGGTTTACATGCTTACATGACCTCACTTAGGAACCCCTATTTTAAGATCAACTTGTTGACCAACCACAGCTGCTGTGCAGAGCCTGCCAGCCCTGACCGAACGCCCTCATATATGTATCATGGAGGCCTGTGCAACATCACCGAGCCTTTTTGTGATTGACTGCACGCGCATACAATCAGGTTATGGCTCGGATGATTACCTGCTTTGTAGGACCCAATGAATCCTTATCACAGGCGGAATGCAATGTTCCACCTCCAGACTTGAAGGCTGAGACTTCACAGACTGTTGTCATACACTTCTTGACAGGCTCACTGTCATCACACGGTTCCTACCAGGCAGCATCGGTCACGAGCAGTCCTATCGGTTGGAAATGAGTCCTGAATTATATCCATGGTGATTAAATAACATTTCTGCCGCTATTACCCATCTCAAATTATTTAGACAGTTGGTGCTTCACTGTACTGATATTGTCAACATATGCACATGTACTCCACAAAATAGCTCCCATGTATCTTAGTACAAATGCATGGTTGGTATGGAAAGTGTAATTTTCCAATTATATACGGTCTGATTAACACTGCAGAAACCAACCCTCAACTGACATAGATGGACAAGCATTTACTGTCTAACTCTGTAGACGCTTGCACTCTACAATTCTGCTAGAGGGGGCGGGGGGGGACCACACATGTGGACTCCATCAGCACACACAGTCTGTGTTCAATTGAATTAGTGATAACCCGGAGGAGTTGTGTTGTCTTTTTACCAATTTCTGCTTTATGTGATTTCCTGTGGTGCACTCAGTAACACGATCTCTATTAGATATCAGTTTCCCTACATGCTTCGTTCCCCAGTGTGAGGTTCACGGTTTGATAAAACAGGCCCTGCGCAATAATATGACCCTAAATAGTGAGAACATTAGGTGCAGAACTTTCACAGTGCCTCTGGCTACAACTCCTCGTTATCTGGGTTGGCACTTCCTCTGTTCTCTCACTACGCGACCGACACATGTGGGAAAAGGCATTGAAGCGAGTCTCAAAAGCGACTCTCCTAGCCCCTCAGAATTATGTCAGTAAATGACCTGCTGATTCACCATGCTCTAATTGGATTAGTGCATTAGATTGGACCTGTTCTTCCTGCTGCATTCACCAAAGGGCAACAGGAGAAGTTAGAGCAAGTTCAACAAAGGACATGTACGATTTCCAAACTGCTATTTCCCCAAAGGACGTCTTTACAGGGACAAAAGGAGGAAGCTGCAATGTCACTGCTGGAGGAGATGATGAACGGATGAATCTCTAACCTGGTATATAAGAAGTGGCAGGCACCTGAAAAAGTGCTCTTGAACTTTGTAACACTCGTACACACACACACAGCCAAATACATTCATTATTAACTTTAAACAGATCATTGGTAGTATTTTGCCGTGCGCCTGAAGATAGAGTCACAAAACCTTTTGGACTCTCTCTCGCTCTCTCTCCTGTGAATTGGAGAGAGAGCAGACTCCATATGCAACCCCACACTGCACAGATGTCCTCTCACTGTCATTGAAAGCGGGTCACGCTATCAGATACGAGACAAAAACAAAAACATAATATAACTTACGGAACTACAATCCATTCATACGACCTGTCGAGACGGGAAATTAAGAGACAAACGTGATGAATCATCCAGCAGCACCAAATGGACTTTACAGCAAACCCAAACGGGATATAAATATGGCAGCTAAGACATAAATGAGCCTCCAAGGCTGCAGGAATCATGATATCAAGTCATTTGCCGACCTGAAGCTGACATGACATGTCTAATGACCGTGGTGGTTCATGCCTGCTCTGTTTGTGTGTCAGATATTCTACAGAGATTCATGTTTTATTGCCTGCTCATGCTAATTTCCATAATAGACTTCAATCGAATTTTTTCATTCAACCACTGATTTAATGGTTCCCAAAACATCACCAACTAATTATCTCCATGAATTCATCTCCTGCTATATTTTATAACAAAATTGGATGTAAGCCTGCGACCATCACATTTTCTCTCACCAGGTTTTCTGGAGATTATCTTAAAATGTTCAACACTTTAGGGAGGAAAGTGGCTTATGAAATGATATATTATACTCTAACTTTCGCATCTCGCTTTCTCAGTTTGTCTCAGTGACACTCGTATCTTACAACAAGTTGTGGGAAGGCTGTGGAGCCGCCTGTAAACACCCCCCCTCACCGCCTGCTGTGTCCTTCCACAGAGCCTTTGAGGTCAACGTGGTGGTTGGATTTTTATATTCTGAGCTTGATATTACGTGATGTTTACAAAAACGAGATTGTGTGTCCAAGGTTAAAAGTCTTTAATGTGCTCTGCTCCCTCTCCCTCTCCCTCTTATGTGTAATGTTGCTGATAACAAACCTACTAATAAACATAAAAAGGAACTGAAGATTAAAAACAAAAGATCCTTGCCGAGGTAATCAGAAGATTAATATTCATTCTGTTGAATGTTTCCCGAACATTTCTTCCACAGAGAAAACGTCTGTAACCATATCGAGCAGCCAGAAATAAATGTGTAAATTGAACCCTGCAACATCCACCCTTCATTGTTGCTGCACAAAGTCTGGTAGAGAGGAATTGGTGCTTGTTATTGTGAGGAAGCAACAGCTGGATGTCCTTGATTGGTGAATATAGCCAGGGGCTGTCTGTGTGCCATATTTTAGTCAGATATGTTGGTAACCCTTTAATGCAAACCCATGCAAACAAACTGACAAGGATTCACGTTGTCCGGCTTCCGACTTTGTGCCCTGGCGACAGGGTGGCGCAGCGATCAGCCAGATTGTCCTTCAATTGGCAGGATCCAGTCGAATCCCCGGTGACAGGAAGCATCTGAGGTATCCTTCAGCAAATCCATCTCTGCTCTGGAGGCAACAGACTTTATTTTGGCAAACAGGGGGGGAGAGCGGGGAGATGAGAGCAAAGGGTAATAGGAGAGGAGGAATGAGGGAAGCGAGAACGGGGAGATCGGAGATACCAGGCAGCACAGGGATGTATTCTTGCAGTGAGGGAAAAACACAAATCCAATCAGCCAAAGACTCTGTCCCAGGTGAGTAAGTAAAGAAGGGAGGATGAGGGGGTGTGCAGAGAGGAGCGAAATGGAAGCTGCTTCCAACATGTTGTATATTCTCCCCAGCATTGTTGTGTGAAATATTTGAATTCTCTCTCCCTGCATACATCTCTCACCGCCAATATAACGACTTCTCCTCTGCGTAGGTGGAACTCAAAGACTTACATTTAATGTACAATAGTCATTTCATTAAAGGCATCAAAATAAATATTATATCTCATTAACCTGATGGATGACTCAGACATCTCAGCCTATTTTCATCCCTGGCAAAGGATCACAGACGGATCTTTGTAGTTGTTCAGGGCCAAATGTGATCGTCTCCTTCTTTTCCTCTCCTCAGTCGAAATGCGACTCCGTTACTGAAGATGATTCATGTTCATGAAAGGTGCCTTAGAATAGTAGCTGAAGATATCTGTGGCAGATTAGTTTTGGAGTGTATATTGTTCTCAGAGTCGAGGGGCACTCGATGTCCTTTGATACAGCGGCAAGTTAAGAAACAGGTTGAGTGTGAAATTACAGCCAATGCTTTGTGAACATAGTGACATCACCCAGGTCTTTATTTGTGGGACACGGCGTGCACTAAAATGGTAATTCTTATGCCAAGCACTTATTGTATTTCTGCATGGAAACTTGAATCCGTTCCCTCTCTCTCCACCCCGGAGGAGACGCATCACGTTTCCACCAGCGAGCACATTTCCCCTAACTGAGAGTCGAAGAAAACTCAAAAAATGAACTGTCACAGGCCAGGTGCCAGGGAGGAAGTTCAGCTTATTTCAGGCATCTCTCATTTCCTTGGTGACAGGAAAGCATCTCTGATGTGCAGCTTGCCTCTGTTTTCTTTGGATCTGGGCTGGTGTCAGTACTTGTGTAAGACGAAGTGGGGAGAGAGGGGAGACATGGTGGGGGGGGGGATCAATGTGACTCAGGGATGAAAGTGCCAAAAAGTTTCTCCTCCTCACTCTGCAAGGGCAATGTTTCTGCTGCATCTGTGTAAAATGGCTCCGGATTTCTTTTTTCCTGATGTTCATTTGAATGATGGAAGTTTACATGTGCTGCTGTTTGCAAGTACGTATGTTGACGGTTGCACTTTGTACTAGTTGACATCTTTTCCTGCCAGATGCAGATAGTGAAGCTTGTTCGAAAACTTGCAAATATCCCACATTTAGAACAAGTGAAAATCCTTTTAACAGATTCTGGGTTTCCTGAGAACTGTATCACAACACCTGTTCAGGTTTGAAATGATATCAGATAAGTTATTCACATGAAACAGGAGGACATGCGATCCCTCCTGAATGCTTAATTACCAGAGCCTTGATGAACCTGATGAACTTGTTACAGTGAGGGAGTGTTGTTTCCATAAATTATATTTGCATCTGTTTTCATCCAAGATTCAGCTCAATTCAGGGAATACATGGAGGTAAGGTATTTGAAAGATGTGGGAATTAAAATACTAAAGGTGATTATAGCGCCACCTGCAGGTGGACATACAAAAGCAGTCGTCAGTAAATGGTGTGCAGTTTTGTGAGTTTTCAACCCTCTTAAACACCACAAAATTGTGATTCATGTGGCAGAACAAGAAGGAGAAGTAGAAGAATAATAATTTTTGTATTTCACGAGTCATTGCTCGGCCATTATATGGAAGAAAAGCTTTATTTCCAGCCCACTTTAATATACATCACACATAACTTCCAGGCTACTTTTTCCAAGTACGATAGTAAATATATTTGTGAATACAAAGTGAAACAAGGTTGTATAGGCAAGGAGCCGCTACTTAAACAAACGTGTAAACCAAGCACAGCCACAGAGTGTTAAAATGGGATTACAGGGGCTCAAAGCCTATTTGATGAATGATTAATTTCTGATTGATTATGCAAAGACTGAATATTTGCATATGTGTCTGTCCGAATACAACACGGTAAGACATTTGGAACACAGTCACAACTTTGGGACTGAAAACTCATTCTGGGCTCTGAAATAAGCAACACGAAAAAGATGTCTACTCTAATGAGGAATGAAGGGAGGGTTCGGACCTGATGATTCCACAGCTGCTACAGACAGTGATCGTCGGGCTAAAGGATGATTCCAGTGTTTTTAAACCTGGACGTTATTTCCTCATGTGTGGGGGTCAAAATGACTCAAAGGGATCAATGTTATTGTACTTGTTGCAGTATTGAGTGAGAACAAGACAATAACCCTGAACTATCTGTAATGTTACTGGCTGAGGAGGCGACTGTCCATCAAATCAATTAAAAGGCTTTTCCCGATTACAGGCTCTGATTGTTATCATCAGTGTCTGACAACAGGTTGTAAAGTACCAGTATTATCTCTTTAGCACTAAGTTACAACAAGGAGAAGCTATGATCACAGTAAAGGCGAGGCAGCAACCTGAGTGAAGGTAACAATTTCTTATCGGTCATGGACTGGAAAAACATTGCTGAGAGAAATGATGAAGAGGGTAACTCGACTTCCTCTCACAGTCATCCAGCAGCTTCTCTCAGCTGATGGTCTGTAAACCCAGCGACTGAGTCTTGAGGCATAATATGCACATACCAAACCTCACTCACTGAAAGTTTGTTTAACAGGTGCACACAAAAATATCACTCTGTAAATGCAGTTCAAACCCACGGGGACCTAAATGTGCAGCGAAAACAACAGCCTGATAGTTCAGCTTGGCCCACAGAACCTGGCCTGATGAGTTTATTTCATTACCTCCACAACACAAATTAACTGAATAGACCCTGTCTGACTCTGGAGTTGGCGTGTTTAAACCTGCTGCTTTCACTTGACTAATGGTTAACCTCTGGGGGCAGATGTGCTAACACATTAGAGCCATTTCCGGGGGGGACTATCACTGCAAGGTGGCTTAAAACATGTCATGGTTTATACAAACCGACTGCACATGAATAAAACCACATTCTCTTCTTGAGACTATCAGAATTTGTCGTTGTTCATTCCCACAGGAGCACAGAATGGAAAAATTGCTCTTTTCCTACTCATGTATATGTATTCATGGGAGGGTCACACAGTATCAGCTACCCTGTATGATCTCTGATGTGATCTCATTAGCATGTTTATCTATTTCAGGATCTCTAAACTTATGAATTTTAATATTGTTCAGTGATTCTTCTTTGATATTGAACTGCGTTGGCGAATGACTGTATTCAATAAGTTGTTGGCGCTGGAGATTGTTGGTGAGAGGGCGGTAACATGCGCTGATGATGCACAGATAACAAACAGCCACGGGTTTAGTACATTCTCTTCAACATAGAATCTTCTTGTCCTGAGATTGTTTTCTCAACAAGCCTACATGTTTGAATTTTAACCTGAATATGCATGTGTCTGATTTCGCTCCCCAGAACGATCAAAGTGGAGGTGTATGACTGGGATCGAGATGGCAGGTGAGTGTGAGTGCTGAGACACGTCAAATTCTGTAACATGGAGTCCAACACTCCAATGGACTCCTCTGAATGAGACGGATCATTTAAAGCATGATGTTCCATATTACCACAAATATCCTTCCTTCTATTTTCCCCTGACTTTTCCCCCCCAGCCATGACTTCATTGGGGATTTCACGACCAGCTACCGAGAGCTCGCTCGAGGGCAGAGCCAGTTCAACGTGTACGAGGTGAGTAATTCCACTGCTTCCACGGATCGACTGCATGTCGGTTGGCTCCGGATATATGAAATACCTGAGTGTCTGTTTCTGGATCCCATTTCTGACACAAATGACATTTCTATCTCTGACATCATTGTTGCACTGTTTTTCATTACTGTAGCAAAGAATCCTTTCCACCGATATTTTCTACTTTGGGGCAAACAAATGGAATTCTCAAGTAGACTCATGGTTCCATTCTTCCTATTTCCTTTCCAAAGGGCATTAGCACCGTGCAGTTCTTGTGTCTCCTCGTCATCTCCAAGCAGTTATAGGTCACAATGTAATATTCTCCTCAGACCATTTTTTTCTTTTCAAAACCATTTATTCAGCCACTTTAATCGCCTGGATGCTGAAACACAACTGGAACTGGAATGATAGCTGCTGAATGCAACATGATTAATAGATGAATCAAGAGATTTAAAATGATCATCTTGTGGGATAACGTATCTCTTAATAGTGCACAATACAGTGTTATATGCAAACAACACACACTTAAATCAATTTAAAGTTGATTTGCTAAGCCTGAAAGATAATTGGATCCGCTGTTGCCTGCAATCGCAATTTATTTTGTGCAGAAAAAAATGTATTACAGTCATTTTTGAAGGATAATGATCATTGAACTTCTTTGTATTATAATCTCTGAACAGCAAACAATTGAATGTCAAAAACCTACCAAAAAGAGCACATGTCAATATGTTCATGCCTCCGTGGTTCCGTGGCCTCACGCCAAAGGACAAATACCTGTCTTTTGGATGTCAGCTCCATTATACGCTACTCTTGATTCCTCTCTACCTCCCAGGGAGACTGAAAGGCCCTTTAGTTTTTGCATCAGCAGATTGTTCAGCGTGTCAGACAAATTGCCATCCCTCCTGGTTAAATTAAGGGCTGTCACTTTCATGCCTAGCAACCATAGAGAATCGGGGTAATGAGCTGAGACGTCTTTGGTCTCTGGATCGACATTTCCCTTTTGTTCTGCAACCAGTGGAATATCAGTAAAGTAAATGTATGTGTTGCACTTTAAGCCTGCGTTACGCATCGATTTCCTGTCGCCTGAGAAATGTGAGTGTCCAATCATCTTCCTTCTGCTGGTATGATTGACATGGAAAGGGCAGTCATATCGTCTTTCTGTAGACAGTGTTTATAAGTGATCTTTATTAAACTGAATTAGTTCTTAACATACTATTTTAGTTCCTTCATGCACCCACACATCCTCTCTGACCTTCCTTCCTTAATGAACTCACAGTTCTTCATGTTGCCGAGCTGCACACATCGGTGTGGTTGGTGTGGTCATGGTCAACCCATAAGTGAAGAAGATGAGCTGGAGCCATGAAGTATTTCATGAAACTTGGCCATCAAGGAGATGTGCTCTCTCATTATAATTCAGGATATCATCTACACATTCCGGTCTGGAGCCAGCACATCTAACTTTGTCAGCAGATCTATACTTCTTTAGCTAAGTTCTGGCGTCCTGGGAATCAAGCACCCACCGCCTCTATCCTTGGTTGCCATAGCAACACTGCTCCTCTTCTTATCTGAGTCTCTACTTGCGTCTCAAACCACCACAGTTGTGATATCAAAGGGCCCATATTCCACCCGATTGACCCCCGCCTTGACCTGTAGATATCGAGAGTTACATAATAATTATAAGCTGATGCTGAATTTGTTCACAGTTTGAATAAAATGTTTGAAGCCCAGATTGAACCAAGAATAACGATGAGAAACAAATCTTAAAAAGTGATTTAACAGAAATCGTTTCTGTGTAATTGTTAGTGTAGTATTAAGTAATATTTAATTTGCTTATTTAGATACTTTGTCATTAATGGTAAAACAAAATGTAAAAATATGTCTACATACAGTGAGGTGTGTTATATATGCCAATATACTTGTGTGTTTTTAATTTCTTTATATGTGAAATATTGATATGTTACATATCAATATTCTGCATTGAAGATAGTATGGCAGTATATTTAATTATTTATCACTTTTACCTTTTTCTTGTTTTAGGTGATTAACACGAAGAAGAAAATGAAGAAAAAGAAATATGTCAACTCTGGAACTGTGAGTGGAGATCAGGAATGGAACTGTGCCTCTTTTCTGCTCTACATGACACTAACCTCTTTAGTTAGAAGGCCACACTTGGCTCTTTGGAAAAAGATTTATATTAGAAATGTGTATAGAAAAGTACGATCCAATTCTTCTTTCTCTCTTTAACTCCAGGTGACCCTGCTGTCCTTCTCAGTGGAGTCAGAGTTCACGTTCTTAGATTACATCAAAGGAGGGTGAGTGGAAATGAGTGAATGTCTGCATTCAAAAGATACAAAATATGGTAGAAACATGTTCACTACACTAGCGATAAATTTACTGCACCTGTGCACAAAAGGATTACGAGGTAAGCAGGGAAATTAAATGAGATTTAACAGCAGAGACAGACGAGGGGGATGATTGGAACTTGCGATGGATTTAATGGGCAGATTTGTCTGCATGTGCAGGATGATGTCACCGTTAAAAAATCTGTTTCATGGAGCAAGTTCAAACAACAAACATGTTTAAAAGAACAAAATTACGTTTGGAGTCATACTCCTGTAATATATAGTCAGGGACACATTCCAATAGAGTATATATCCAATATCGAATACGAGTCCAGTCCAAAGTCATACCCAAGGGAATAAACACACGGCGTGTATATGCAGCTGTCCCCTCATCTTCCTTTACTTCATGAAGTGACACCAGACATACAGTTTTCAAACTTAGTTAAACTGAGAGGACTGTGATTAATATCTAAACCGCTTAAAGAGACACATTTAAGGTCAGAGTAGGTGCAGTCTGCGGAATTCAAATGTCAGAAATATCTGCAATGAGCCTGCTGAGAACAAACCGTCCTGCCAGTGGCTATCAGTATCAGCTCTACGACCTGGGTAAAGACGGTGGTTGACATGTGAATAACAAGTATTTCTCGACTGAAGCGCGCTCTGGGCTGTGCTTTCATCTCCCGGTCCTATTGTAGTGGGTCGGCTGTCAGGGGTTTTATGGGCTGACGAGTGTGACAGATTTCGCTGACAGTGCTTGGCTTTGGCTGATCTATGATTCAATAACCTTAAGGTTTAGTGGGCTCACTTTAAAATATCCCCTTCATCAGTCTGTCCCAACATTACTCTTACGTCGCACCTAAGGACCGGCACGGAGAGCCGGTGATCGTTGGATGAAAGTGTGTCAACTGTTCCGGCTCTTTGTGTCAGAATGGAAATACATGCAAAAATAATTGATCTTGATTGAGCTCGGATGTGGATTATTTGGTGTGACAGCTTTTATCTCCTTTAAGTTGTATTGTAAAACCACCGTATACATAAAGGAACAAGACTAGTTTGACTATTCACATCAGAGCAAAGCAACATTCCAATGAGATGTATTTAGATTTTGGCCAGTTCAGGATGAGAGAACATGATATTCTTTGAATATAAGGATATGGATTATTTCTCTGAGCTGTTGAATTGTTGAATTGTTGAATTAGGATGAAGTAGTGTAATAAAATGGAAAAGCTCAACCCATTGTTGATACATTACAACCCTATTAAAGCGGTTTGGCAAAGTGTTGTAAACCATTTATGGTCACTGTTTACTGTGTTAACTCTTTCCACATGAGAAATCTGTGGTTGCTAAAGGGAATTGATCGGCCGCCGCTCGCCGCAGA